>JAREIS010001333.1:0-25028 GCA_030060385.1 Muscicapa striata striata
CTGGCACCTCTTCAAGACGGGCACTGGGACTCGGAGCGAGACCGAGACTGAAACCGTCCCCAGAACCGTCACTGGGACCAAGACTGAGACCATGACGGACACTGGGACCGGCACTGGGAGCGCTCCAGGGCTGCTCTGGGAGCGGGACCAGCACCGGCACCAGAAGTACTCTGGGACTGAGACCGAGAGTGTCACCGGCACCAGAACTGAGACTGGCACCACTCCAGGACCGAGCCTGAGACTGAGATTGGCACTGGGAGCACTCCAGGATAAACACCAGCACCTGTACCAGCACTGGGACCAGAACCATTACAAAACCAAGACTGAGAGGGAAACCAGAACCGGCACGGCACCAGGACTGGCACCGCTACAGGACCGAGAACGAGACCAAGGCCTGAACAGCTCTGGGATGGAGATTCAGACCAGGACAGCAATCAGCACCAGGAGCGCTCCAGGACTGCTCAAAGAATGAGAATGAGGTGGGGACCAGGACAGAGACCGACACCAGGAGCGCTCTGGGACCTCCACGATGACTCTGGGGAGTTTTGGCTGAGCGCCCCCAGTTGGGACTGGGCAGGAATGGGAGGGACCCCTGGGTGGGTCAGGACCGCCTCGGTTCGTTCCAGACCAGCCATCCCAGTCCATGTGATCCCAGTTTGTACAATCCCAGCATGCCTGGCCCTGATCCATCTGGTCCCAGTCTGTGCAATCCCAGTCTGGAGGATCCCAGTCCATGTCATCCCAGTTTGGAAAATCCCACTCCATATGATCCCAGTTTGTACAATCCCAGCCTGCCTGGCCCTGATCCATCTGGTCCCAGTCTGTGCAGTCCCAGTCTGGAGGATCCCAGTCCATGTCATCCCAGCCCCCATGATCCCAGTCTGCATGGTCCTGCATGGCTCACACTGCCAGGCTCTGGAATTCCAGTTCCCAGCCAGGAAAAGATGTTCCTGCCCTTGAAGGCAAAGCTCTTCACAAGGGGCCAAAAGCCAAGTGCAGCAAGATCTTACAGGGACATTTCACTGCCAGCCTTCAGAACTTCACCCATGGCTGTTGCAGCTCCTGCACTGGGAATTGAATCAGGGCAGGGTCTTTGGTGGGAGCTGCCCTGGGACAAGGGAGACCCTGAGAGAGAAACAGAGCAGGCAGAGAGAGGCAGGAGAGAAAGGAGGACACAAACACAATCAGCTGAGAAGGGGCCACTGAAAACAGAACTGGAACTGACTGAAAGAGAATGGGACAGAAATCAGGAATTGTCAAAGTTTTATTTACTATCAAATCCATCCCACCCAGCCAGTCCCACACAATACCAATCCCAATGCTCCAAATTTGGATCCCACTTCTCCCAATCTCCTTCCAACCCCTTCTCACCCTGGCGGCTCTGGAATCCAGGAAGGTTCGTGTGGGATTGAGTTCTTCTGAGGAGGGAACAAGGCACTTTGACGTTCGATTGACCCTTTTGAGTTAAAATTGAGGTATTTTCAGTGCAGTTTGACAGATTCTGAGGTGACAGATCAATCCCTCTTGGCTTTTGGAGCACAAAGAGATGGAGAAGACAGAGAAACTAAGGCCAAAACAAAAGGATAACCAGGCAGGTGTGTTCCAGACATGGATCCCAGGGAATGTGGGTCACCAGGGCTCTGCCCAATGTGGGTCCTGCACTGGGGGATGGAGTTGGAGCAGCGCATGAAGCTCTTCCCACACTCGGGGCACTCGCAGGGCTTCCCTTAGCGGTGCCTCCGTTGGTGTTGGGTCAAGGTTGAGCTCTGGGAGAAGCTCTTCCCACACTCCCCACACTTGTAGGGCCTCTCCCCAGTGTGGATCCTCTGGTGGTAGATCATGCTGGACCTGCATCTGAAGCTCTTCCCACACTCCGAGCACTTGTGGGGCTTCTCCCCATCACCAAGCTGCTCATGGACCACCAGGGCCGAGCTCTGGCTCCATCTCCGGCCGCCTGCCCGGCCCAGGCTGGGTCTTTCCTCCTCAGATCCCCGTGATCTGCGTTTGCAGCCCCTCCTGGTGCGGGATCTGCGCGGCTTTTCCTCCCCGTTGGATTCCTGCGCCGTGGAGCCGCTGCAAACGGCCTCTTCCACGAGGTTCTGCCGCGGGGATTTGTCCTCCCTGCTCTCCGTGCTCAGCTCCTTGTCTGGGCGAGGAAGGACAAGGAGAGGATGGGATTTGCCTCCGTGCCAGAGGGAAGGGGAAGGAGATCCCCCCAGCGTGTCCCCGGCAGGACGGCGTCAGCAGCGGGGCTCTCCTGCAGCCGGGGCCGTGCTGGGCTGGGAGATGGAGCAGGACAGAGGGGGAAAGGGGCACTGACTTCCTCCTCACCTGCCTGGGGCTCCTGGGCCATCTTCCTCTTCCTCGCAGCCTCCTCCTCCTCCACTGGGCCAAGGTTTGGGAATGGGAAACCCTGGTTTGGGGAAAAACAAGGGATGAGCGCGTTGTGTTTGGGGTTCCTCCTGCCCAAGTCCATCTCTAGAAGTGCCCGGGCATTTGGGGTCCATCAAAACCTCCCAAACACCAACATTCAGCCCTGAAAATGCCTCCCAGGAGTTCCTGGGAATGGTCCCTCCCCTTTGGTGTTTGGGGGTTCCCCCTGTCCCAGCTGCTGGGGGTCACGCTTGTATTGGGGGTCCCCCATCTACTCGGTCCCCGCCCTCCCCAGGCTGCTGGGAGTCCCAGGAACCTGAAAAGCTCCCCCCTCTTCCCTCTCCCCATTTAGGGATGCTGGGGGATTTTGGGGTCCCGGGGTCCCTTCTCCCCTTCTTCTCATCTTTGGGGTGCAGGGGGTCCAAGGAGTCCCCCCTGCCCCTCTCCAGGCTGTTGAGGGTCCCGCCAATGGCGGCGCTCCCCCCTCTCTGGGCTCCCCACTTTGGGGTCCTGGGGGACACAGGGCTCTGCTCCTCCAGGCTGCCTCTGCCGGCAGCCGCCACCGGGACCCCCCAGTGTCCCCCCAAGGGGCATTTTCTGCTCAGCTTTGCAGTTCTGCATTCTCCAAACATTCCCCTTCAATAAAAAAATAAACAAACAATGCTGAGAGGCACTGGGACTATTGTAGGGGCTACTGGGGTGAAACGGGGGGCAAGTGAACCACACTGAGGTAACTGGGAGTGCCTGGGAATGACTATGAGACTGTTCAGGGCAACTGGGATATACTGGGAGTGTCTGAGACCATGGGGGTAGTGATTGGGACCTAACTGGGAGTGACTGGGATTGGCCAGGGGGGAAACTGGGACCATGCTGGGGCACCTGGGGGCCAGTCTGAGTGACTGGGGCCCTGCTGGGAGAGACTGGCATCATACTAGACTCATACTGGGATAGTACTGGGAGTGACTGGGACTGTGCTAGGGGCAGCTGGGAGAACTGATATAATGAGAGTGTCTGTAACCATACTGGGGGGACTGGAAGCACACTGGGAACAGTTGTGGCCATGCTGGGGAGAACTGGGACCACACTGGGGGACACTGGGGAGTCAGTGGGAGCTACTACTCTGTACTGGGGGAAACTTGGAATGAGTGGGACTCTGTGGGGAACATCTATGGAGCGACTGGGACTGTGCTGGGGCAGCTGGGGCAACTGGGATCACACTGGGAGGATCAGGATGAAACTGTAACCAGGCTCAGACGACCTGGGATCATACTGGATCATACTGGCAGCAACTGGGATTAGACTGAGGGTGACTGGGAGAGACTGAGAGCAACTGGGATCAGTCTGGAAGCAGCTGAGGACAACTGGCAGTGACTGGGAACATGCTGGTGGCAACTGGGATGCACTGGGAGAGACTGAAACCACAGTGAGGGGAAATGGGAGCAACTGGAACCACACAGAATGATAATGGGAGCAGCTGTGCCCATGGCAGAGTCATACTGGGATCCTACTGGAAATAGCTGGGATTGTACTGGGAGTGACTGGAATAGGACTGGGAACATCCAAGACTGACTGGGATCATACTGCAATCAGACTGGGAGTGATGGAAAAGTGCTGGGCACAACTGGAACCATACTGGGAGTGACTGGGAGCAACTGGGCCCATGATGGGAGTGACAGGGAGTCACTCTGGACATGACTGGAAAAATACTGGACCTGGAAGTGACTGAGGTCATACTGGTTATGACTGGAACCATACTGGAGGTGACGGGTGCAACAGATCATACTGGGAGGGACTGGAACCATACTGGGAGTGACTACAGGTCCTACTGGGATCATCCTGGGAGCCACTGGGATTACAGTGAGTGTGAGTGGAACCAGACTGGGGGTTACTGGGAGCTACTGGGCCCATGTTGGGAGGAAAATGTGGAAAAATTGGGAAGAACTGGGATCAACTGGAAGGTACTGGAACCATGCTGAGGGGACTGAGGCCAGAACAGGGATCATACTGGGAACAACTGGGAGTATGGGACACTGACAGAAACTGGGATCAGGCTGGAGACAACTGGGAGTAACTGGGAAAGACTGGCATCATTCTGAGCTAACTGGAACCTTACTGGGGATACTGGGATATAATGAGAGTGTCTGTAACCATACTGGGGGCACTGGAACCACACTGGGGGCAACTGGGAGATAGTGGGACAATGCTGAGAGAGACTGGGGCTATTCTAGGGATCATCCTGGGAGGAACTGGGAACAACTGGAACTATTCTGGCAGCAACTGGGATCATCCTGGGATCACAGGGAGAGCAGCTGGGTCCATGCTGGGTGAGACTGGGAGCACACTGAGGGTGACTGGAATCATACTGGGATGGACTGGGAGTGGCTGTCAACTGGAATCATGCTGAAAGCAACTGGGAAGAAGTGAGAGTGACTGGCAGCATGCTGGGGTGACTGGGATATACTGGGAGAGACAGGGAGTCCCAGGGATTATACTGGAGGCTACTGGGGTCATGCTGGCATTGACAGGGAGAAACTGGGATCACACTGGGGGCCATGGCCTCATACTGGGAGAGACTGGGACTGTACTGGGGACAACTGGGAGAGCTGGGAACACACTGGATGAAAATGGGAGGAACTGGGAGCAACTGGGACAGTGCTGGGGGCAAGCTGCATCATCATAGGGAATGACTGGGAGTGACTGGGCTCAGCTTTGGAGTTCTGCATTCTCCAAACATTCCCCTCCCCACCCAAAAAACTCAAACCATGCTGAGGGGAGTATTCCAGGGGCAACAGATAAAACTGGGGACAAGTGAACCAAGCTGAGGTAACTGGGAGTGCCTGGGAATGACTATGAGATTGTTCAGGGCAACTGGGATATACTGGGAGTGTCTGAGACCATAGGGGTGGTGACTGGGACCCAACTGGGAGTGACTGGGAATGGGCTTGGGGAAACTGGGACCATGCTGGGGCAACTGGAGGCAAGTGTGAGTGACTGGGGCCCTGCTGGAAGAGACTGGCATCATACTGGACTCATACTGGGATAGTACTGGGAGTGACTGGGACTGTGCTAGGGGCAGCTGGGAGAACTGGGAACACACTGGACCAAAGGGGTCCTGGACAAGATATCAGTTTACAAATTTTTCAGTAATTTTAAACAAGGGTTTTTGTTTGTCTTTGCCCTAAAAGACTTAATTTTCTTTCCAGGGCATTGTTGCACCAAGTGGGGTCGGATGAACTCAACACATCAACACCCTGGGAGCTGCTGGAATGCTCAAGGGCCATCAGCGGCCATTAACAGAACATCAGTGGCCACCAGGAACATCTGCCCCAGACTCTGCCTCTGGCACAGCTGCAGACAACTCCTACTGGTAAGAAAATGAGGCGGGGAAGATCCAATTAATATCAGAAGGGAAGAACTCTGGATCTAAAAAGAGACCAAATATTAGAAATTGAGTGTTTGCAACGTGAGGCCAATGAACACTGAACAATGAACATTTCTATGAGAATTGACTGGATAAAAGATCTGAAAAATCTCCTAAAAACGGAGTGTCATGGAATGATTCCCTCTGCACACACGGGTTATGTGTGGATGAGATGATTTCTGTGGTAAATCCTGGCGACAATAACGGGTCCAGATAATAAAGTAATACCTTGACTGTCTAAATTTAAAGTTGTTGTTGGACATTTTTGTTTTTTTCTCTCAGATTCAGTGACCTTGGAAGGAACTGGGAGTAAATTCCATGATAACGGAGAATGCCTGGGAGTGACTGGGCTCATCCTGGCAGTGCCGAGGAAACTGGAACCACACGGGGGGAGCAACTGGGCTCATGCTGGGAGCAGCCCCTGCCGGCACCGGGACCCCCGAACCCCTTTCCCGGCCGTGCCGCCCCTCCAGCCCCAGCACCCCCCGCCGGGGTCCCGGCAATGCCAGGGGTCCCCCCCTCTCGGGCTCCCCGCTTTGCCCTTCTGGGGCTCTCCTCTCTGCGCTCCCGCTCAGGGAAGCCGCGCCTCTCCGGGGCTCCCCCAAACCGGTGTCCCCCGCCCATCCCGCCGCTCCCGCGCTCCCACGTGGCCCGGCAGAGCTCACAGGGCCCGGCCCGGGAAGCCCAACCCCACCGCGGGGGACCCGCATCCCCCGCCCCGCCGGGGCTCTGCCCGCACCCACCGAGACCCCCAAAAACACCTCCCGGGACCCCCGATGTCCCCCGAGGGCCATCTGTGCCTCTGGAGCCCGGCAAGATCCAAACATCCCCCCAAAATCCCCAAACCCAGGGACCCCGGGATATTTGGGGCGAGCTCCCCTCTCCCGGGCACCTGCGGGATGGGGGCGATGGTCCCGGGGCTGCGAGTTCAGGCAGCTCCGGGCTTGTGCTTCAGTCGCTCCTTCTCTGCTCCTGCTCCTGCTGCGCCTCTTCCTCCCTCCCTCCTCCTCCTCCCTCGTTCCGAACCCAGAACTAGAAGGGGCGGGGTCAAGGGAATGGCGGGAACTGTGAGGGGAAAGGGGCGGGGTCAAGGGAATGGCGGGAACTGTGAGGGGAAAGGGGCGGGGCCAAAGCGCCGGTACTGAAAGGATCCGGTTTGGCCCAAAATCACCAATAAAGGGCCTCAAATGCAGCCTCAATCCACCAGGTTTGACCTAACATCAGCCCAATGGGCCTCACATCTCCACAGAAGGCTATAAAATCATCCAAATGGGCCTAACATTGTCCTAAGGGGCCTAAAATTAATCCTAAAATTCATCAGGTTTAACTTAAAAACAGACAAAGGTCCATAAATCCACCCTGTATCCTCACATGGTTTGGCCTAAAATCTGCCAAATGTAGGTACATCCATCCAAGGTGTCTAAAATTTCCCAAACAGATTAAAATCCCACACAACTGGCCCAAAATCACCCTTCAATCTCCCCGATGGCCGGAAAATCAACCCTGAATGCGCCCGGTTTTTCCTAAAAGCTCCCAAATGGACCTAAACACACCCAAACTGGCCTGAAACCCCCCCAAGGGAGCCAAAATCACCCCAAAATCAGACCCCTGGGTCTCACAGGCTTCATGCCAGCTGTTCACTGCCATATTTCAGTACCCAAAATTCCCTCTCACAAATTCTCACATTTGGGCCCTGAATTCATAAGTATTCCCTAAGGAGATCCCAAAAATTTCCTCTAGAGAAACTAAACCTTCCATGTTTGGACTCACGCTCTTCTATGTGGACCCCAAAATTTCCCTATGGCATCCTCCAAAATTCGATTTGAGGACTCCAGCATTGCCAAAATTCTCAATAGAGACCTAAAATTCCCATTTTTAGACACAAAATCAAAGTAAATTTCCTGGCGTAGACCCCATAATTCTCAAAATACTCAATATAAGCCCCAAAAATCCCTACAAACACTACAAAATTCCCTTTCATTACCTCAACATTTCCTTGTAGTGACTTTGAAATTCCCAAGAGACCTCTAAATTCCCTATAAGGACCCCAAAATTCCCATAATTTCCAAAAAAGAACCGCAAAATTCCCTAGAGGGACTCCAAGAATTGCCTGGACAGAGCCCAGAATTCCAGGAAATTCCCTTTAACAACCCCAAAATCCCCCTCCAGACACCCTGAGACCCCCATGGACCCTCTATAGGTTCCACCACGCCCCTATGGATCCCCTATAGACCTCCCAGAGCACATTTACAGACTCCCCAGAGCCCCCCAAATCCCCTATAGACAAGCCCAAATCCTCTACACAGACACTCAGACCTCCCCAATCCCCTACAAATCCCCTATAGATCCCCTAAAACGCCACCGTACCTCTCGGACACGCTGAAGCCGGGACGCGGGACCAGGAGTAAAGATGGCGGCGCCCGCGAGAGGCACTTCCGGGACTTCTGAGCATGCGCGGGGATAACGCGCCAGTAGATGGGCAGAGCTTGGGAGGGAATGGGGAGGGGCGAATACAAGGGCTGGATCAGAATGAAAGGGGAGGGGTTAATGATTGACAGGGCCTGTGAATAACAATAGGCGGGGCTAATAAATGGGCAGACACCGAGGGGAAATGGACGGGGTCAGAAAAGGGTGGGAACTGTGAGGGGAAGGATCAGGGTCAAAACGCTGTGCGGTCCCAAAAAGGCTGCTTTAGGCCTAAAATCACCAAAAAAGGGCCTCAAATGCAGCCTCAATCCACCAGGTTTGGCTTAAAATCTGCCAAAGGGAACTCATATCCACATAATAGTGGATTTGCCTGACATTGTCCAGAAGGGGCCTAAAATCCAGTCTAAAATACCAGTTATGTATAAAATCAGCCAAATGGGCCTAAAATTTTTGGAACCGATATGGGGACCAACACCAAGACCGCCACCAGCACCAATACTGAGACCGGCATCAGAACAGAGACCGAGACCAAGACTTGGAACAGAACCGACACCAGAACTGAGACCAGCACCGCTCCAGAACTGGAACTAAGACTGGGACAGAGACTGAGACTGAAACCAGCCCCAGAACTGGCACTGGGACCAAGACTGGAACCAGCACTGACACTGGGACAGGCACCAGGAGAGCTCCAGGACTGCTCTGGGACCGGCAATGGAACCGGGAGAACTCCGGGACTGAGACTGGGAGCGACGCTAGAACCAGAACTGAGCCTGGCTCTGTTCCAGGACCGGGCCTGAGACTGAGATTGGCACTGGGAGCACTCCAGGATAAACATCAGCACCAGTACCTGCACTGCGACCAGAACCATTACAAAACCAAGACCGAGAGTGAAACCAGAACCGGCACGGCACCGAGACTGGCACCGCTACAGGACAGAGAATGAGACCAAGGCCAGAACTGCTCTGGGATGGAGATTCAGACCAGGACAGCAATCAGCACCAGGAGCGCTCCAGGACTGCTCCAAACTGAGACTGTGATGGGGACCAGGACAGAGACTGACACCAGGAGCGCTCTGGGACCTCCAAGTTCACTCTGGGGAGTTTTGATTGTGCCATCAATTAGGACTGGGCAGGAATGGGAGGGACCCCTGGGTGGGTCAGGACCGCCTTGGTTCGCATCATTCCGGACCAGCCATCCCAGTCCATGTGATCCCAGTTTGCACAATCCCACTATATCTGGTCCCAGTTTGTACAATCCCAGCCTGCATGGCCCTGATCCATCTGGTCCCAGTCTGTGCAGTCCCAGTCTGCAGGATCCCAGTCCATGTCATCCCAGCCCCCATGATCCCAGTCTGCACAGTCCTGCATGGTTCACACTGCCAGGCTCTGGAATTCCAGTTCCCAGCCAGGAAAAGATCTTCCTGCCCTTGAAAGCAAAGCTCTTCAGAAGAGGCCAAAAGCCAAGTGCACCAAGATCTTACAGGGACATTTCACTGCCAGCCTTCAGAACTTCACCCATGGCTGCTGCAGCTCCTGCACTGGGAATTGAATCAGGGCAGGGTCTTTGGTGGGAGCTGCTCTGGGTCAAGGGAGACCCTGAGAGAGAAACAGAGCAGGCAGAGAGAGACAGGAGAGAAAGGAGGGCACAAACACAATCAGCTGAGAAGGTGCCACTGAAAACAGAATTTGAACGGACTGAAAGAGAATAGGACAGAAATCAGGAATTGTCCAAGTTTTATTTACTATCAAACACATCCTACCCAGCCAGTCCCACACAATACCAATCCCAATGCTCCAAATTTGGATCCCACTTCTCCCAGTCTCCTTCCAACCCCTTCTCACCCTGGCGGCTCTGGAATCCAGTAAGGTTGGTGTGGGACTGAGTTGTTTTGAGGAGGGAACAAGGCACTTTAAAGTTGGATTGAGCCCTTTTGACTTAAAATTGAGGTGTTTTCAGTGGGATTTGAAAGGTTCTGAGGTGACAGATTGATCCCTCTTGCCTTTCGGAGCACAAAGAGATGGAGAAGACAGAAAAACTAAGGCCAAAACAAAAGGATAACCCAGCAGGTGTCTTACCAACATGGATCCCAGGGAATGTGGGTCACCAGGGCTCTGCCCAATGTGGGATCTGCAGTGGAGGATGGAGCTGGAGCAGCGCATGAAGCTTTTCCCACACTCGAGGCACTCGCAGGGCTTCCCTTACCGGTGCCTCCGTTGGTGTCGGGTCAAGGTTGAGCTGTAGGAGAAGCTCCTCCCACACTCCCCACACTTGTAGGGCCTCTCCCCAGCGTGGATGCGCCGGTGGGTGGTGAGGTTGGAGTTGTTCCTGAAGCCCTTCCCGCAGTCAGGACACTCGTACGGCCTTTCCTCCGTGTGCGACTGGCAGTGTACAATGAGGCTGGAGGTGGTGGGAAACCTCTTCTCACGCTTCGAACAATCGTAGGTCCTCTCCCCAGTGTGGATCCTTTGGTGGCGAATCAGGTGGGAGCTCCGGCTGAAGCTCATCCCACACTCCTCACACTCGTGGGGCTTTTCCCTGGTGTGGATGCGCCGGTGGTTGGTGAGGGTGCAGTTATGCCTGAGGCCCTTCCCGCAGTCGGGGCAGCGGAAGGGCTTCTCGTCTGTGTGCGTGCGCTGGTGCTTGAGGAGACTGTCTCTGATGTGAAACCTCTTCCCACACTCCCCACACTCGTAGGGCTTCTCCCCAGTGTGGATCCTCTGGTGGATGATCAGGTGGGACCTGCATCTGAAGCTCTTCCCACACTCCGAGCACTTGTGGGGCTTCTCCCCATCACCAAGCTGCTCATGGACCACCAGGGCCGAGCTCTGGCTCCATCTCCGGCCGCCTGCCCGGCCCAGGCTGGGTCTTTCCTCCTCAGATCCCCGTGATCTGCGTTTGCAGCCCCTCCTGGTGCGGGATCTGCGCGGCTTTTCCTCCCCGTTGGATTCCTGCGCCGTGGAGCCGCTGCAAACGGCCTCTTCCACGAGGTTCTGCCGCGGGGATTTGTCCTCCCTGCTCTCCGTGCTCAGCTCCTTGTCTGGGCGAGGAAGGACAAGGAGAGGATGGGATTTGCCTCCGTGCCAGAGGGAAGGGAAGGAGATCCCCCAGCGCGTCCCGGCAGGACGGCGTCAGCAGCGGGGCTCTCCTGCAGCCGGGGCCGTGCTGGGCTGGGAGATGGAGCAGGACAGAGGGGGAAAGGGGCACTGACTTCCTCCTCACCTGCCTGGGGCTCCTGGGCCATCTTCCTCTTCCTCGCAGCCTCCTCCTCCTCCATCGGGCCAAGGGTTGGCAATGGGAAATCCTGGTTTGGGGAAAAACAAGGGATGAGCGCGTTGTGTTGGGGGTTCCTCCTGCCCAAGTCCATCTCTAGAAGTCCCCAGGCACCTGGGGTCCATCAAAACCTCCCAAACACCAACATTCAGCCCTGAAAACGCCTCCCAGGAGTTCCTGGGAATGGTCCCTCCCCTTTGGTGTTCGGGAGTTCCCCCTGTCCCAGCTGCTGGGGGTCACAGTTCTATTGGGGGTCCCCCATCTACTCAGTGCCCACCCTCCCCAGGCTGCTGGGAGTCCCAGGAATCCAAAAAGCTCCCCCCTCTTCCCTCTCCCCATTTAGGGATGCTGGGGGATTTTGGGGTCCCGGGATCTCTTCTCCCCTTATTCTCTGCTTTGGGGTGCAGGGGGTCCAAGGAGTCCCCCCTGCCCCTCTCCAGGCTGTTGAGGGTCCCGCCAATGGCGGCGCTCCCCCCTCTCTGGGCTCCCCACTTTGGGGTCCTGGGGGACACAGGGCTCTGCTCCTCCAGGCTGCCTCTGCCGGCAGCCGCCACCGGGACCCCCCAGTGTCCCCCCAAGGGGCATTTTCTGCTCAGCTTTGCAGTTCTGCATTCTCCAAACATTCCCCTTCACTAAAAAAATAAACAAACAATACTGAGAGGCACTGGGACTATTGTAGGGGCTACTGGGGTAAAACTGGGGGCAAGTGAACCAAGCTGAGGTAACTGGGAGTGCCTGGGAATGACTATGAGATTGTTCAGGGGAACTGGGATATACTGGGAGTGTCTGAGACTGTGGGGGTGCTGACTGGGACCTAACAGGGAGCGACTGGGATATGCCAGGGGGGAAACTGGGAACATGCTGGGGCACCTGTGGGCCAGTCTGAGTGACTGGGGCCCTGCTGGAAGAGACTGGCATCACACTGGACTCATACTGGGATAGTACTGGGAGTGACTGGGACTGTGCTAGGGGCAGCTGGGAGAACTGATATAATGAGAGTGACTGCAACCATACTGGGGGGACTGGAAGCACACTGGGAACAGTTGTGACCATGCTGGGGAGAACTGGGATCATGCTGGGAGACACTGGGGAGTCAGTGGGAGCTACTACTCTATACTGGGGGAAACTTTGAATGAGTGGTACTCTGTGGGGAACATCTATGGAGCGACTGGGACTTTGCTGGGGCAGCTGGGCCAACTGGGATCACACTGGGAACAACAGGAACCATGATCAGAAATACTGGGATCACACTGGCAGCAACTGAGATTGGACTGAGAGTGGCTGGGAGAGACTGAGAGCAACTGGGATCAGTCTGGAAGCAGCTGAGGACAACATGCTGGTGGCAACTGGGATGCACTGGGAGAGACTGAAACCACAGTGAGGGGAAATGGGAGCAACTGGAACCACACTGGATGATAATGGGAGCAGCTGTGCCCATGGCAGAGTCATACTGGGATCCTACTGGAACTAGCTGGGATTGTACTGGGAGTGACTGGAATAGGATTGGGAACATCCAAGACTGACTGGGATCATACTGCAATCAGACTGGGAGTGATGGAAAAGTGCTGGAACTACACTGGGAGTGATTGGGAACAACTGGGCCCATGATGGGAGCGACAGGGAGGACGGGAAGAATACTGGGAAGATCTGGGAGTGATTATGGGTCATACTGGAGATGATTGCAACCATACTGGGAGTGACTACGGGTCCTGCTGGGATCATCCTGGGAGCCACTGGGATTACAGTGAGTGTGAGTGGAACCAGACTGGGGGTTACTGGGAGCTACTGAGCCCATGTTGGGAGGAAAGTGTGGACACACTGGGAGCAACTGGGATCAACTAGAAGATACTGGAACCATGCTGAGGGGACTGAGGCAAGAACAGGGATCATACTGGGAGCAACTGGGAGTATGGGACACTGACAGAAACTGGGATCAGGCTGGAGACAACTGGGAGTAACTGGGAAAGACTGGCATCATTCTGAGCTAACTGGAACCTTACTGGGGATACTGGGATATAATGAGAGTGTCTGTAACCATACTGGGGGGACTGGAACCCCACTGGGGGCAACTGGGAGATAGTGGGACAATGCTGAGAGAGACTGGGGCTATTCTAGGGATCATCCTGGGAGGAACTGGGAACAACTGGAACTAATCTGGCAGCAACTGGGATCGTCCTGGGATCACAGGGAGAGCAGCTGGGTCTATGCTGGGTGAGACTGGGATCACACTGAGGGTGACTGGAATCATACTGGGATGGACTGGGAGTGGCTGTCAACAACTGGAATCATGCTGAAAGCAACTGGGAAGGAGTAAGAGTTACTGGCAGCATGCTGGGGGTGACTGGGATATACTGGGAGAGACAGGAAGTCCCAGGGATTATACTGGAGGCTACTGGGGTCATGCTGGCATTGACAGGGAGAAACTGGGATCACACTGGGGGCCATGGCCTCATACTGGCAGAGACTGGGACTGTACTGGGGACAACTGGGAGAGCTGGGAACACACTGGATGAAAATGGGAGGAACTGGAAACAACTGGGACACTGCTGCAGGCAAGCTGCATCATAACAGGAAATGACTGGGAGTGACTGGGATCAGCTTTGGAGTTCTGCACTCTCCAAACATTCCCCTCCCCACCCAAAAAAACCCAAAACAATGCTGAGAGGCACTGGGACTATTCCAGGGGCAACAGATAAAACTGGGGACAAGTGAACCAAGCTGAGGTAACTGGGCGTGCCTGGGAATGACTATGAGATTTTTCAGGGCAACTGGGATATACTGGGAGTGTCTGAGACCATAGGGGTGGTGACTGGGACCTAACTGGGAGTGACTGGGAATGGGCTGTGGGGAAACTGGGACCATGCTGGGGCAACTGGAGGCAAGTGTGAGTGACTGGGGCTCTGCTGGAAGAGACTGGCATCATAGTGGACTCATACTGGGATAGTACTGGGAGTGACTGGGACTGTGCTAGGGGCAGCTGGGAGAACTGGGAACACACTGGACCAAAGGGGTGCTGGACAAGATATCAGTTACAAATTTTTCAGTAATTTTAAACAAGGGTTTTTGTTTGCCTTTGCCCTAAAAGACTTAATTTTCTTTGCAGGGCATTGCTGCACCAGGTGGGGTCGGATGAACTCAACACATCAACACCCTGGGAGCTGCTGGAATGCTCAAGGGCCACCAGCGGCCATTAACAGAACATCAGTGGCCACCAGGAACATCTGCCCCAGACTCTGCCTCTGGCAAGGCTGCAGAGATCTGCTCTGAAAAGACTGATAAAATCAGGGAATGAAGAACTAATTAACACCAGAGGCAAAGAAATCCAAAACCAAAAGGAGACCAAGTATTAGGAATTGGGTCTTTGCAACTTGAGACTAATGAACTCTGATCCAATTCATTTCTATGAGTAATGACTGCATAAAAGATCTGAAAAATCCCCTAAAAACGGAGTGACAGGGAATGATTCTCTCTGCACACACGGGTGATATGTGGATGAGAAGATTTCTGTGGTACATCCTGGCCACAACGTCCTGTCCAGATAATAAAGTAATGCATTGACTCTCTAAATTTAAAATTGTTTACGGTCCGTTTTGGTGTTTTTTTCCTAAGTTTTGGTGACCCTGAGAGGAACTGGGAGCAGCTGGGACTGTGCTGGGACAAATTCGATCATAATAGGGAATGCCTGGGAGTGACTGGGCTCATCCTGGCAGTGCCGAGGAAACTGGAACCACACGGGGGGAGCAACTGGGCTCATGCTGGGAGCAGCCCCTGCCGGCACCGGGACCCCCGAACCCCTTTCCCGGCCGTGCCGCCCCTCCAGCCCCAGCACCCCCCGCCGGGGTCCCGGCAATGCCAGGGTCCCCCCTCTCGGGCTCCCCGCTTTGCCCTTCTGGGGCTCTCCTCTCTCTGCGCTCCGCTCAGGGAAGCCGCGCCTCCCGGGCTCCCAAACCGGTGTCCCCGCCCATCCCGCCGCTCCCGCCGCTCCCCACGTGGCCCCGGCAGAGCTCGCAGGGCCCGGCCCGGGAAGCCCAACCCCCACCGCGGGGGGACCCGCATCCCCCCGCCCCCGCCGGGGCTCTGCCCGCACCCACCGGGACCCCCAAAAACACCTCCCGGGGACCCCCCGATGTCCCCCCGAGGGCCATCTGCGCCTCTGGAGCCCGGCAAGATCCAAACATCCCCCCCAAAAATCCCCAAACCCAGGGACCCCCGGGATATTTGGGGCGAGCTCCCCCTCCCGGGCACCTGCAGGATGGGGGGCGATGGTCCCGGGGCTGCGAGTTCAGGCAGCTCCGGGCTTGTGCTTCAGTCGCTCCTTCTCTGCTCCTGCTTCTGCTGCCGCTCCGCCTCTTCCTCCCTCCCTCCTCCTCCTCCTGCCCCGTTCGGAACCCCGAACCGGGAGGGGATGGGCCAAGGAAGGCGGGAACAGGGGGCGGGTCAAGGAAGGCGGGAACCGTGAGGGGAAAGGGGCGGGGTCAAGGGAAGGGCGGGAACAGAGGGAAAGGGGCGGGGTCAAGGGAAGGGCAGGAACTGTGAGGGGAAAGGGGCGGGGCCAAAGCGCCGCGCGATCCTAAATGGATCGGATTGGCCTAAAATCACCAATAAAGGGCCTCAAATGCAGCCCTAATCCACCAGGTTTGACCTAATATCAGCAAATGGGCTTCAAATCTACATAAAAGTGTCTAAAATCATCCAAATTGGCATAATATTGTCCAAAGGGGCCTAAAATTCACCCCAAAATTGATCAGATTTAGCTTAAAAACAGACAAAGGCTCATAAAGCCACCCTGTATCCTCACATGGTTTGGCCTAAAATCAGCCAAATGCTGTTAAAATCTAACCAAGAGGTCTAAAATTTCCCAAACTGATTAAAACCCCACACAACTGGCCCAAAATCACCCTGCAATCTCCCTGATGGCTGGGAAATCAACCCTGAAAGTTCCCAGTTTTTCCTAAAAGCACCCAAATGGACCTAAACACACCCAAACTGGCCTGAAACCCCCCAAGGGAGCCAAAATCACCCTAAAATCAGACCCCTGTATATCACAGGCTTCATGCCAGGTGTTCACTGCCATATTTTGGCACCCAAGAACCCACACCCTAAATTCCCACATTTGGACCCAAAATTCCCTAAAATTCCCAAAGGAGATCCCAAAAATTTTCTATAGAGGATCTAAACTTCCCAGGTTTGGACCCAAGTTTTTCTATATAGACCCGAAAAATTCCCTATGGATCCTCCAAAATTCCATTTGAGGACTCCAACATTGCAAAAATTCCCAATACAAACCTAAAAATTTCCATTTTTGGACACAAAATTAAAAAGAACTTTCTCTCTGGAGACACCAGAATTCTCAAAATTCTCAATTTAGGCCCCAAAATTCCCTACAAACATTATGAAATTCCCTTTAATTACCCCATAGTTTCCTTATGGGGACCACACAATTCCCAAGAGATCCCCAAATTCCCCTCATGGACCTTTCCAAATATTTTCTATAGGAACCACAACATTCCCTCAAGGGACCCGAAGAATAGCCTGGACAGAGCCCAAAATTCACAGAAATTCCTTTTAAGAACTGCAAAATTCTCTACCAGAGACCCTGAGACCCCCCTGGGCCCTCTATAGGTTCCGCCAGGCCCCTGTGGATCCCCTATAGACCTCCCAGAGCACCTTTAGGGAACCCTCAGAGACCCCCAAATCCCCTATAGACACACCCAAATCCTCTACAGAGACACTCAGCCCCCCCAGTTTGGTTCAAACATGGGAGGGTTGGATTCTCTACAGGAAATTTTTGGCATCTCCTGAAGGAATATTTGGGAATTCAGAGCCCAAATATGGAAATTTTGGCGGGGGAAATTTTGGGTGCCAAAATACGGCAGAGAATACCTGGCATGAAGCCTATGAGACCCAGGGGTCTGATTTTAGGCAGATTTTGGCTCCCTTGTGGGGTTTCAGGCCAGTTTGGGTGTGTTCAGCTCCATTTGGGTGCTTTTAGGAAAAACCAGGCACATTCAGGGTTGATTTCCCAGCCATCAGGGAGATTGCAGGGTGATTTTGAGCCAGTTGTGCTGGGTTTTAATTAGTTCAGGAAATTTTAGACCCCTTGGTTAGATTTTAACATCATTTGGCTGATTTTAGGCCAAACCATGTGAGGATACAGGGTGGCTTTATGAGCCTTTGCCTGCTTTTAAGCTAAATCTGATCAATTTTGGGGTGAATTTTAGGCCCCTTTGGACAATATTATGCCAATTTGGATGATTTTAGACTCTTTTATGTAGATTTGAAGCCCATTTGCTGATACTAGGTCAAACCTGGCCGATTGAGGCGCTTTGGCCCCGCCCCTTTCCCCTCACAGTTCCCGCCCTTCCCTTGACCCCGCCCCTTTCCCCTCACAGTTCCCGCCCTTCCCTTGGCCCATCCCCTCCCAGTTCGGGGTTCGGAACGGGGCAGGAGGAGGAGGGAGGGAGGAAGAGGCGGAGCGGCAGCAGAAGCAGGAGCAGAGAAGGAGCGACTGAAGCACAAGCCCGGAGCTGCCTGAACTCGCAGCCCCCCGGGACCATCGCCCCCCATCCCGCAGGTGCCCGGGGAGGGGGAGCTCGCCCCAAATATCCCGGGGTCCCTGGGTTTGGGGATTTTTGGGGGCGGATGTTTGGATCTTGCCGGGCTGCAGAGGCGCAGATGGCCCTCGGGGGGACATCGGGGGGTCCCCGGGAGGTGTTTTTGGGGGTCCCGGTGGGTGCGGGCAGAGCCCCGGGTGGGGCGGGGATGCAGGTCCCCCGCGGTTGGGGTTGGGCTTCCCGGGCCCGGCCCTGCGAGCTCTGCCGGGGCCACGTGGGGGAGCGCGGGAGGAGCGCGGAATGGGCGGGGACACCGGTTTGGGGAGCCCCGGGAGGCGCGGCTTCCTGAGCGGGAGCGCAGAGAGAGGAGAGCCCCAGAAGGGGCAAGCGGGGAGCCCGAGAGGGGGACCCCTGGCATTGCCAGGACCCCGGCGGGGGTGCTGGGGCTGGAGGCGGCACGGCAGGGGAAAGGGGTTCGGGGGTCCCGGTGCCGGCAGGGGCTGCTCCCAGCATGAGCCCAGTTGCTCCCCCCGTGTGGTTCCAGTTTCCTCGGCACTGCCAGGATGAGCCCAGTCACTCCCAGGCATTCCCTATTATCATGGAATTTGCTTCAAGTTCCTCCCAAGGTCACTGAAACAGAAAAAAAACCAAAAACGTCCAACAACAACTTTAAATTTAGACAGTCAAGGTATTATTTTATTATCTGGACACAATATTGTCGCCAGGATTTACCACAGAAATCATCTCATCCACACATAACCCTTGTGTGCAGAAAGAATCATTCCATGACACTCGGTTTTTAGGAGATTTTTCAGATCTTTTATGCAGTCAGTGCTCATAGAAATGAATTGGGCCAGTGTTTATTGGTCTCAAGTTGCAAACACTCAATTCCTAATATTTGGTCTCCTTTTGGATCCTGATTTCTTCCTTTCTGATGTTAATTAGATATTCCTTTCCTCATTTTCTTATCAGTCTTTTCAGAGCAGATCTCTGCAGCCTTGCCAGAGGCAGAGTCTGGGGCAGATGTTCCTGGTGGCCACTGATGTTCTGTTAATGGCCGCTGATGGCCCTTGAGCATTCCAGCTGCTCCCAGGGTGTTGATGTGTTGAGTTCATCAGACCCCACCTGGTGCAGCAATGCCCTGCAAAGAAAATTAGAAGTCTTTTGGGGCAAAGGCAAACAAAAACCCTTGATTAAACTTACAGAAAAATATCCCAGTTACCCTGAACAATCTCATAGTCATTCAAAGGCACTCCCAGTTATTTCAACGTGGTTCACTTGCCCCCACTTTTATCCCAGTTGTCCCTGAAATAGTCCCAGGTCCTCTCAGCATTGTTTTCTGTTTTTTGGGTGGGGAGGGGAATGTTTTGACAATGCAGGACTCCAAAGCTGAGCCCAGTAATTCCCAATCATTCCCTATTAAGAAGTAACTTGCCCCCAGCACTGTCCCAGTTGTTCCCAGTTCCTCCCATTTTCATCCAGTGTGTTCCCAGCTCTCCCAGTTGTCCCCAGTATAGTCCTAGTCTCTCCCAGTATGAGGCCATGGCCCCCAGTGTGATCCCAGTTTCTCCCTGTCAATGCCAGCATGACCCAGTAGCCTCCAGTATAATCCCTGGGACTCCCTGTCTCTCCCAGTATATCCCAGTCACACCCAGCATGCTGCCAGTAACTCTCACTTCTTCCCAGTTGCTTTCAGCACGATTCCAGTTGTTCACAGCCACTCCCAGTCCGCCCCAGTATGATTCCAGTCACCCTCAGTGTGCTCCCAGTCTCACCCAGCATGGACCCAGCTGCTTTCCCTGTGATCCCAGGATGATCCCAGTTGCTGCCAGAATAGTTCCAGTTGTTCCCAGTTCCTCCCAGGATGATCCCTAGAATAGCCCCAGTCTCTCTCAGCACTGTCCCACTATCTCCCAGTTGCCCCCAGTGTGGTTCCAGTGCCCCCAGTATGGTTACAGACACTCTCATTATATCCCAGTATCCCCAGTAAGGTTCCAGTTAGCTCAGAATGATGCCAGTCTTTCCCAGTTACTTCCAGTTGTCTCCGGCCTGATCCCAGTTTCTGTCAGTGTCCCATACTCCCAGTTGTTCCCAGTATGATCCCTGTTATGGCCTCAGTCCCCTCAGCATGGTTCCAGTACATTCCAGTTGATCCCAGTTCCTCCCAGTGTGTCCACATTTTCCTCCTATCATGGGCCCAGTAGCTCCCAGTAACCCCTAGTCAGGTTCTATTCCCACACACTGTAATTCCAATGCCTTTCAGCATGATCCTAGTAGGACCTGTAGTCACTCCCATTATGGCTCCAGTCATCTCCAGTATGACCCCAGTAACTCCCAGATCCTCCCAGTATTCTTCCGGTCTTGCCCAGAGTGACTCTCTGTCACTTCCAATATGGTACCAGTTGTGACCAGCCCTTCTCCATCACTCCCAGTCTGATTGCAGTATGATCTCAGTCACTCTCGGATATTCCCGGTACTATTCCAGTCATTCCCAGTACAATCCCAGCTAGTTCCAGTAGGATCCCAGTATGACTCTGGCAAGGGCACAGCTGCTCCCATTATCATCCAGTGTGGTTCCAGTTGCTCCCATTTCCCCTCACTGTGGTTTCAGTCTCTCCCAGTGCATCCCAGTTGCCGCCAGCATGTTCCCAGTCACTCTCAGTTGTCCTCAGCTGCTTCCAGACTGATCCCAGTTGCTCACAGCCTCTCCCAGTCATCCTCAGTGCAGTCCCAGTTGCTGCCAGTATGATCGAGTGTCATCCCAGTATTTCTGAGCACGGTTCCAGTTGGATCCTGTTCTTCCCAATGTGGCACCAGTTGCCCCCAGTTGCCCCTAGCACAGTCCCAGTCACTCCATAGATGATCCCAGTCCCTCTCAGCATGGTCCCAGTCATGCCCAGTTCCCCCAGTACAGAGTAGTAGCTCCCACTGACTCCAGGTGTCCCTTAGCATAGTCCCAGTTCACCCCAGCATAGTCTTGATATTTCCCAGTGTGAATCCAGTCACTCCAGTAAGGTCACAGGCACTCCCAGTAGATCCCAGTTTCCCTGGACATGCTTGTAGTCATTCCCAGTCATTTCCAGTGTCCCCAGGAAGGTTCCAGCTACCCCAGTACAGCCCAGTCCCTCCGAGTGGTGCCACTCCTGGGATCCCCCACCCCTGTCTGTGTTCCCAGATCTCCCGAGAGGAGCCCCAAGGGCTGCAAGTCGCCCCCCAGGGTTCCCAGCGAGCCGCAGTTTGGATCTGCAGCCCCCCAGTATTCCCAGTTTCCCTCTCATTTTCCCCGGGCCAGGATCCCCCCGGCCCCAGCGGGTGGGAGCAGCCGAGAGCCCCGCGCTGCCCATCCCGACCTGTCCCGGCTCCATCCCGCTCCTCCCGCGGGCTGCGGGGGCCCGGGAGCAGGGCACCGAGGGTGTCGCTGCTGCTGGGGGAGGAGGAGGAGAGATGGGAGAAAAGGGATGAAGGAGGAGAGCGAGAAAGGGTGGAAGTAGGGGAAGGAAGAGGGGGTCAGGGAGGAAGAGGAGAGACTGAAGAGGAAAGACAAAGCAGGATCAAGAAAAGGAGAAAGAGGAATGAGGTCGAGCGCTCCCTGAATTCACAGGTCCCCCATCCATGGGACCATCAACCCTGCAGGTGACCGGAGAGGGGGAGCTCAGCCCAGATACCCCAGGGGGTCACTGGTTTTGTTTTTTTTTCAAGGGATATTTGGAGAATGAAGAACTGCAAAGCTGAGCTGAAAATGCCCCTTGGGGGGACACTGGGGGGTCCCGGTGGCGGCTGCCGGCAGAGGGAGCCTGGAGGAGCAGAGCCCTGTGTCCCCCAGGACCCCAAAGTGGGGAGCCCAGAGAGGGGGGAGCGCCGCCATTGGCGGGACCCTCAACAGCCTGGAGAGGGGCAGGGGGGACTCCTTGGACCCCCTGCACCCCAAAGCAGAGAATAAGGGGAGAAGGGACCCCGGGACCCCAAAATCCTCCAGCATCCCTAAATGGGGAGAGGGAAGAGGGGGGAGCTTTTTGCATTCCTGGGACTCCCAGCAGCCTGGGGAGGGCAGGGACCGAGTAGATGGGGGAACCCCAATGCAAGGGTGACCCCCAGCAGCTGGGACAGGGGGAACCCCCAAACACTAAAGGGGAGGGACCATTCCCACGAACTCCTGAGAGGCATTTTCAGGGCTGAATGTTGGTGATTGGGAAGTTTTGACTGATCCAAGATGCCCGGGCACTTCTAGAGATGGACTTGGGCAGGAGGAAGCCCCAACAAATGCGCTCATCCCTTGTTTTTCCCCAAACCAGGATTTCCCAATTCCAGCCCTTGGCCCAGTGGAGGAGGAGGAGGCGGCTGTGAGGAAGAGGAAGATGGCCCAGGAGCCCCAGGCAGGTGAGGAGGAAGTCAGTGCCCCTTTCCCCTCTGTCCTGCTCCATCTCCCAGCCCAGCACGGCCCCGGCTGCAGGAGAGCCCCGCTGCTGACGCCGTCCTGCCGGGGACACGCTGAGGGGATCTCCTTCCCCTTCCCTCTGGCACGGAGGCAAATCCCATCCTCTCCTTGTCCTTCTTCGCCCAGACAAGGAGCTGAGCACGGAGAGCAGGGAGGACAAATCCCCACGGCAGAACCTCGTGGAAGAGGCCGTTTGCAGCGGCTCCACGGCGCAGGAATCCAACGGGGAGGAAAAGCCGCGCAGATCCCGCACCAGGAGGGGCTGCAAACGCAGATCACGGGGATCTGAGGAAGAAAGACCCAGCCTGGGCCGGGCAGGCGGCCGGAGATGGAGCCAGAGCTCGGCCCTGGTGGTCCATGGGCAGCTTGGTGATGGGGAGAAGCCCCACAAGTGCTTGGAGCGTGGGAAGAGCTTCAGATGCAGGTCCAAACTGATCTGCCACCAGAGGATCCACACTGGGGAAAGGCCCTATGAGTGTGGGGAGTGTGGGAAGAGGTTTCAGACCAGGAGCAATCTCCTCGTGCACCAGCGCACAGACACAGACGAGAAGCCCTTCCTCTGCCCCGACTGCGGGAAGGGCTTCAGGCAAAACTCCCACCTCATCAATCACTGGCGCATCCACACCGGGGAAAAGCCCCACGAGTGTGAGGAGTGTGGGAAGAGCTTCTCCAAGAGCTCAAACTTGACCCAACACCAACGGAGGCACCACTAAGGGAAGCCCTGCGAGTGCCCCGAGTGTGGGAAGAGCTTCGTGCGCTGCTCCAACTCCATCCCCCACTGCAGGACCCACGTCGGGCAGAGCCCTGGTGACCCACATTCCCTGTGATCCATCTTGGGAAGACACCTGCTGGGTTATCCTTTTGTTTTACCTTCATTTTTCTCTCTTCTCCATCTCTTTGTTCTCCAAAAGCCAAGAGAGATCGATCTGTCACCTCAAAACCTCTCAAATCCCTCTGAAAATGCCTCAGTTTTAACTCAAAAGGCCTCAATCCAATGTCAAGGTGCCTTGTTCCCTCCTCAGAACAACTCAATCCCATACGAACTTCCTGGATTCCAGAGTCGCCAGGGTGAGAAGGGGTTGGAAGGAGATTGGGAGAAGTGGGATCCAAATTTGGAGCGGTAGGATCGGGATTGTGTTGAACTGGCTGGGTGGGATGGATTTGATAGTAAATAAAACTTTGACAATACCTGATTTCTGTCCTATTCTCTTTCAGTCAGTTCCAGTTCTGTTTTCAGTGGCCCCTTCTCAGTTGATTGTGTTTGTGTCCTCCTTTCTCTCCTGCCTCTCTCTGCCTGCTCTGTTTCTCAGGGTCTCCCTTGCCCCAGGGCAGCTCCCACCAAAGGCCCTGCCCTGATTCAATTCCCAGTGCAGGAGCTGCAACAGCCATGGGTGACGTTCTGAAGGCTGGCAGTGAAGTGTCCCTGTAAGATCTTGCTGCACTTGGCTTTTGGGCCCTTGTGAAGAGCTTTGCCTTCAAGGGCAGGAACATCTTTTCCTGGCTGGGAACTGGAATTCCAGAGCCTGGCAGTGTGAGCCATGCAGGACCATGCAGACTGGGATCATGGGGGCTGGGATGGCATGGGCTGGGATCCTCCAGACTGGGACTGCACAGACTGGGACCAGATGGATCAGGGCCATGCAGGCTGGGATTGTACAAACTAAGATCACATGGATTGGTTTGGCTGCACGAGAACGATGTGAACCGAGGCGGTCCCGCCCCACCCATGGGTCTCTCCCACCCCTGCCCATTCTCGTGTGGGGGCGCGGCCACAACTCCCCGCAGTGAACGTGGAGGTCCCAGAGCACTGGTGGTGTCGGTCTCTCTCCTGGTCCTGGTGTTAGTCTCAGGCTGAAGAAGTTTTGGAGCGCTCGTTGTGCGGATTCCTGTACTGGTCTGAATCCCGTTCCCAGAGCAGTGCTGGCCTTGCTCTCTCTCTTGGTCCTATACTGGTGCCAATCTGGGTGTCAGTGCTCCTTCTGGTTTCAGTCTCGGTCTTGGTTTTGAAATGGTCCCAGTCCCAGTGCTGGTACCGGTGCCAGTGTTGATTGCGGTGTGCTCCCAGTGCCAATCTCAGTCTCAGGCCCGGTCCTGAAACGGTGCCAGGCTCTGTTCTGGTGCCAGTGACATTCTCAGTCTCAGTCCCGGAGTTCTCCTCGTGCTGGTGCTGGTCCCGGTCCCAGAGCAGTCCTGGAGCGCTCGCAGTGCCGGTTCCAGTGTCTGTTATGGTCCCAGTCTTGGTCCCAGTGTCAGTTCTGGGGACGGTTTTAGTCTCAGTCTCGGTCCGAGTCCCAGTGCCCCTCTTGAAGAGGTGCCAATTTCGGTTCCGCTGTTCGTTCTGGTCCCGGTCTTGATCTCCATCCTGGTTCTGATGCCGGTCTCGGTCCCAGTCTCTGGGGATTGTACTGGTGACTGAGAGAGAGACAGGGACTACTGACTTGTGATCAGAATCCAAATTTATTGTGAGCTATATTTGCCTACACACCATTTTTAGGAAGGCAGTAATTTTTTATTACATTCATTGGCATAAACATCATCCAGACTAACT
>JAREIS010001334.1:0-22309 GCA_030060385.1 Muscicapa striata striata
TCCTTGTGATGTCACAGGCACCAGAGCACATCACAGCCCCGCTCCTTGTGATGTCACAGGCACCAGAGCACATCACAGCCCTGACCCTTGTGATGTCACAGGCACCAGAGCACATCACAGCCCTGACCCTTGTGATGTCACAGGCACCAGAGCACATCACAGCCCTGACCCCTGTGATGTCACAGGCACCAGAGCACATCACAGCCCTGCTCCTTGTGATGTCACAGGCACCAGAGCACATCACAGCCCCCTCCTTGTGATGTCACAGGCACCAGAGCACATCACAGCCCTGACCCTTGTGATGTCACAGGCACCAGAGCACATCACAGCCCTGCCCCTTGTGATGTCACAGGCACCAGAGCACATCACAGCCCTGCCCCTTGTGATGTCACAGGCACCAGAGCACATCACAGCCCTGCTCCTTGTGATGTCACAGGCACCAGAGCACATCACAGCCCTGACCCTTGTGATGTCACAGGCACCAGAGCACATCACAGCCCTGCTCCTTGTGATGTCACAGGCACCAGAGCACATCACAGCCCTGCTCCTTGTGATGTCACAGGCACCAGAGCACATCACAGCCCTGCTCCTTGTGATGTCACAGGCACCAGAGCACATCACAGCCCTGCTCCTTGTGATGTCACAGGCACCAGAGCACATCACAGCCCTGACCCTTGTGATGTCACAGGCACCAGAGCACATCACAGCCCTGCTCCTTGTGATGTCACAGGCACCAGAGCACATCACAGCCCTGCTCCTTGTGATGTCACAGGCACCAGAGCACATCACAGCCCTGCTCCTTGTGATGTCACAGGCACCAGAGCACATCACAGCCCTGACCCTTGTGATGTCACAGGCACCAGAGCACATCACAGCCCTGCTCCTTGTGATGTCACAGGCACCAGAGCACATCACAGCCCTGCTCCTTGTGATGTCACAGGCACCAGAGCACATCACAGCCCTGCCCCTTGTGATGTCACAGGCACCAGAGCACATCACAGCCCTGCTCCTTGTGATGTCACAGGCACCAGAGCACATCACAGAGCACATCACAGCCCTGACCTTGTGATGTCACAGGCACCAGAGCACATCACAGCCCTGACTCCTTGTGATGTCACAGGCACCAGAGCACATCACAGCCCTGACCCTTGTGATGTCACAGGCACCAGAGCACATCACAGCCCTGCTCCTTGTGATGTCACAGGCACCAGAGCACATCACAGCCCTGCTCCTTGTGATGTCACAGGCACCAGAGCACATCACAGCCCTGACCCTTGTGATGTCACAGGCACCAGAGCACATCACAGCCCTGACTCCTTGTGATGTCACAGGCACCAGAGCACATCACAGCCCTGCTCCTTGTGATGTCACAGGCACCAGAGCACATCACAGCCCTGACCCTTGTGATGTCACAGGCACCAGAGCACATCACAGCCCTGCTCCTTGTGATGTCACAGGCACCAGAGCACATCACAGCCCTGCTCCTTGTGATGTCACAGGCACCAGAGCACATCACAGCCCTGCTCCTTGTGATGTCACAGGCACCAGAGCACATCACAGCCCTGACCCTTGTGATGTCACAGGCACCAGAGCACATCACAGCCCTGCTCCTTGTGATGTCACAGGCACCAGAGCACATCACAGCCCCTGCTCCTTGTGATGTCACAGGCACCAGAGCACATCACAGCCCTGCTCCTTGTGATGTCACAGGCACCAGAGCACATCACAGCCCTGCTCCTTGTGATGTCACAGGCACCAGAGCACATCACAGCCCTGCTCCTTGTGATGTCACAGGCACCAGAGCACATCACAGCCCTGCTCCTTGTGATGTCACAGGCACCAGAGCACATCACAGCCCTGACTCCTTGTGATGTCACAGGCACCAGAGCACATCACAGCCTCACACCCTTGTGATGTCACAGGCACCAGAGCACATCACAGCCCTGACCCTTGTGATGTCACAGGCACCAGAGCACATCACAGCCCTGCTCCTTGTGATGTCACAGGCACCAGAGCACATCACAGCCCTGACCCTTGTGATGTCACAGGCACCAGAGCACATCACAGCCCTGACCCTTGTGATGTCACAGGCACCAGAGCACATCACAGCCCTGCCCCTTGTGATGTCACAGGCACCAGAGCACATCACAGCCCTGACCCTTGTGATGTCACAGGCACCAGAGCACATCACAGCCCTGCTCCTTGTGATGTCACAGGCACCAGAGCACATCACAGCCCTGACCTTGTGATGTCACAGGCACCAGAGCACATCACAGCCCTGCACCTTGTGATGTCACAGGCACCAGAGCACATCACAGCCCTGACCCTTGTGATGTCACAGGCACCAGAGCACATCACAGCCCTGCTCCTTGTGATGTCACAGGCACCAGAGCACATCACAGCCCTGACCCTTGTGATGTCACAGGCACCAGAGCACATCACAGCCCTGACCCTTGTGATGTCACAGGCACCAGAGCACATCACAGCCCTGCTCCTTGTGATGTCACAGGCACCAGAGCACATCACAGCCCTGCTCCTTGTGATGTCACAGGCACCAGAGCACATCACAGCCCTGCTCCTTGTGATGTCACAGGCACCAGAGCACATCACAGCCCTGACCATTGTGATGTCACAGGCACCAGAGCACATCACAGCCCTGCTCCTTGTGATGTCACAGGCACCAGAGCACATCACAGCCCTGACTCCTTGTGATGTCACAGGCACCAGAGCACATCACAGCCCTGACCCTTGTGATGTCACAGGCACCAGAGCACATCACAGCCCTGCTCCTTGTGATGTCACAGGCACCAGAGCACATCACAGCCCTGCTCCTTGTGATGTCACAGGCACCAGAGCACATCACAGCCCTGCTCCTTGTGATGTCACAGGCACCAGAGCACATCACAGCCCTGACCCTTGTGATGTCACAGGCACCAGAGCACATCACAGCCCTGCTCCTTGTGATGTCACAGGCACCAGAGCACATCACAGCCCTGCTCCTTGTGATGTCACAGGCACCAGAGCACATCACAGCCCTGACCCTTGTGATGTCACAGGCACCAGAGCACATCACAGCCCTGCTCCTTGTGATGTCACAGGCACCAGAGCACATCACAGCCCTGACCCTTGTGATGTCACAGGCACCAGAGCACATCACAGCCCTGCTCCTTGTGATGTCACAGGCACCAGAGCACATCACAGCCCTGCTCCTTGTGATGTCACAGGCACCAGAGCACATCACAGCCCTGCTCCTTGTGATGTCACAGGCACCAGAGCACATCACAGCCCTGACTCCTTGTGATGTCACAGGCACCAGAGCACATCACAGCCCTGACCCTTGTGATGTCACAGGCACCAGAGCACATCACAGCCCTGCTCCTTGTGATGTCACAGGCACCAGAGCACATCACAGCCCTGACCCTTGTGATGTCACAGGCACCAGAGCACATCACAGCCCTGCTCCTTGTGATGTCACAGGCACCAGAGCACATCACAGCCCTGCTCCTTGTGATGTCACAGGCACCAGAGCACATCACAGCCCTGACCCTTGTGATGTCACAGGCACCAGAGCACATCACAGCCCTGACCCTTGTGATGTCACAGGCACCAGAGCACATCACAGCCCTGCTCCTTTTGATGTCACAGGCACCAGAGCACATCACAGCCCTGACCATTGTGATGTCACAGGCACCAGAGCACATCACAGCCCTGCTCCTTGTGATGTCACAGGCACCAGAGCACATCACAGCCCTGCTCCTTGTGATGTCACAGGCAGAGCACCAGAGCACATCACAGCCCTGACCCTTGTGATGTCACAGGCACCAGAGCACATCACAGCCCTGCTCCTTGTGATGTCACAGGCACCAGAGCACATCACAGCCCTGCTCCTTGTGATGTCACAGGCACCAGAGCACATCACAGCCCTGACTCCTTGTGATGTCACAGGCACCAGAGCACATCACAGCCCTGCCCTTGTGATGTCACAGGCACCAGAGCACATCACAGCCCCTGCTCCTTGTGATGTCACAGGCACCAGAGCACATCACAGCCCTGACCCTTGTGATGTCACAGGCACCAGAGCACATCACAGCCCTGACCCTTGTGATGTCACAGGCACCAGAGCACATCACAGCCCTGCTCCTTGTGATGTCACAGGCACCAGAGCACATCACAGCCCTGACCATTGTGATGTCACAGGCACCAGAGCACATCACATCACCCTTGTGATGTCACAGGCACCAGAGCACATCCAGAGCTTGTGATCACAGCACCCCATCACAGCCCTTGTGATGTCACAGGCACCAGAGCACATCACAGCCCTGACCCTTGTGATGTCACAGGCACCAGAGCACATCACAGCCCTGCTCCTTGTGATGTCACAGGCACCAGAGCACATCACAGCCCTGACCCCTTGTGATGTCACAGGCACCAGAGCACATCACAGCCCTGACCCTTGTGATGTCACAGGCACCAGAGCACATCACAGCCCTGACCCTTGTGATGTCACAGGCACCAGAGCACATCACAGCCCTGACCCTTGTGATGTCACAGGCACCAGAGCACATCACAGCCCTGCTCCTTGTGATGTCACAGGCACCAGAGCACATCACAGCCCTGACCTTGTGATGTCACAGGCACCAGAGCACATCACAGCCCTGCTCCTTGTGATGTCACAGGCACCAGAGCACATCACAGCCCTGACCCTTGTGATGTCACAGGCACCAGAGCACATCACAGCCCTGACCCTTGTGATGTCACAGGCACCAGAGCACATCACAGCCCTGCCCTTGTGATGTCACAGGCACCAGAGCACATCACAGCCCTGCTGCCCTTGTGATGTCACAGGCACCAGAGCACATCACAGCCCTGCCCTTGTGATGTCACAGGCACCAGAGCACATCACAGCCCTGCTCCTTGTGATGTCACAGGCACCAGAGCACATCACAGCCCTGACCCTTGTGATGTCACAGGCACCAGAGCACATCACAGCCCTTCTCCTTGTGATGTCACAGGCACCAGAGCACATCACAGCCCTGCTCCTTGTGATGTCACAGGCACCAGAGCACATCACAGCCCTGCTCCTTGTGATGTCACAGGCACCAGAGCACATCACAGCCCTGCTCCTTGTGATGTCACAGGCACCAGAGCACATCACAGCCCTGACCCTTGTGATGTCACAGGCACCAGAGCACATCACAGCCCTGCTCCTTGTGATGTCACAGGCACCAGAGCACATCACAGCCCTGCTCCTTGTGATGTCACAGGCACCAGAGCACATCACAGCCCTGACCCTTGTGATGTCACAGGCACCAGAGCACATCACAGCCCTGCTCCTTGTGATGTCACAGGCACCAGAGCACATCACAGCCCTGACCCTTGTGATGTCACAGGCACCAGAGCACATCACAGCCCTGCTCCTTGTGATGTCACAGGCACCAGAGCACATCACAGCCCTGACCATTGTGATGTCACAGGCACCAGAGCACATCACAGCCCTGCCCCTTGTGATGTCACAGGCACCAGAGCACATCACAGCCCTGCTCCTTGTGATGTCACAGGCACCAGAGCACATCACAGCCCTGCTCTTTGTGATGTCACAGGCACCAGAGCACATCACAGCCCTGCTCCTTGTGATGTCACAGGCACCAGAGCACATCACAGCCCTGCTCCCTTGTGATGTCACAGGCACCAGAGCACATCACAGCCCTGCTCCTTGTGATGTCACAGGCACCAGAGCACATCACAGCCCTGACCATTGTGATGTCACAGGCACCAGAGCACATCACAGCCCTTGCTCCTTGTGATGTCACAGGCACCAGAGCACATCACAGCCCTGCCCTTGTGATGTCACAGCACCAGAGCACATCACAGCCCTGCTCCTTGTGATGTCACAGGCACCAGAGCACATGACAGCCCTGCTCCTTGTGATGTCACCAGGCACATCAGAGCTGACCATTTGTGATGTCACAGGCACCAGCATCACATACCTGCCCTTTGTGATTTCACAGGCTCCAGGCACATCACAGCTCTGACCATTGTGATGTCACAGGCACCAGAGCAAATCACAGCCTCACTCCTTGTGATGTCACAGGCACCAGAGCACATCACAGCCCTGACCATTGTGATGTCACAGGCACCAGAGCACATCACAGCCGCTCCCTTGTGATGTCACATGCACCAGAGCACATCACATCCCTGATCCTTGTGATGTCACAGGCACCAGAGCACATCACAGCCCCGCTCCTTGTGATGTCACAGGCACCAGAGCACATCACAGCCCTGCTCCTTGTGATGTCACAGGCACCAGAGCACATCACAGCCCTGACCATTGTGATGTCACAGGCACCAGAGCACATCACAGCCCTCCTCCTTGTGATGTCACAGGCACCAGAGCACATCACAGCTCTGACCATTGTGATGTCACAGGAAGCAGAGCACATCACAGCCCTGCCCTTTGTTATGTCACAGACACCACAGCACATCACAGACCTGCCTCTTGTGATGTCACAGGCACCAGAGCACATCACAGCCTTGCCCTTTGTGATGTCACAGGCACCAGAGCACATCACAGCCCTGCTCCTACTGATGTCACAGGCACCAGAGCACATCACAGCCCTGCCCTTTGTGATGTCAAAGGCACCAGAGCACATCACAGCCCTGCTCTTTGTGATGTCACAGGCACCAGAGCACATCACAGCCTCGCTCCTTGTGATGTCACAGGCACCAGAGCACATCACAGCCCTGCTCCTTGTGATGTCACAGGCACCGGAGCAAATCACAGCCTCACTCCTTGTGATGTCACAGGCACCAGAGCACATCACAGCCCTGACCATTGTGATGTCACAGGCACCAGAGCACATCACAGCCCTGCCCTTTGTGATGTCACAGGCACCAGAGCACATCACAGCCCTGCTCCTTGTGATGTCACAGGCACCAGGGCACATCACAGCCCTGACCATTGTGATGTCACAGGCACCAGAGCACATCACAGCCCTGCTCCTTGTGATGTCACAGGCACCAGAGCACATCACAGCTCTGACCATTGTGATGTCACAGGCATCAGAGCAAATCACAGCCTCACTCCTTGTGATGTCACAGGCACTAGAGCAAGTCACAGCCCTGACCATTGTGATGTCACAGGCACCAGAGCACATCACAGACCCGCTCACTGTGATGTCACATGCACCAGAGCACATCACATCCCTGCTCCTTGTGATGTCACAGGCACCAGAGCACATCACATCCCTGATCCTTGTGATGTCACAGGCACCAGAGCAAATCACAGCCCCGCTCCTTGTGATGTCAAAGGCACCAGAGCACATCACAGCCCTGCTCCTTGTGATGTCACAGGCACCAGGGCACATCACAGCCCTGACCATTGTGATGTCACAGGAAGCAGAGCACATCACAGCCCTGCTCCTTGTGATGTCACAGGCACCAGGGCACATCACAGCCCTGACAATTGTGATGTCACAGGAACCAGAGCAAGTCACAGCCTCGCTCCTTGTGATGTCACAGGCACCAGAGCACATCACAGCCCTGACCATTTTGATGTCACAGGCATCAGGGCAAATCACAGCCCTGCTCCTTGGGATGTCACAGGCACCAGAGCACGTCACAGCCCTGATGCTTGTGATGTCACAGGCAGCAGAGCAAGTCACAGCCCTTCTCCTTCTGATGTCACAGGCACCCGAGCACATCACAGCCTTGTTCCTTGTGATGTCACAGGCAGCAGAGCACATCACAGCCCTGCCCCTTGTGATGTCACAGGCACCAGAGCACATCACAGCCCCGCTCCTTGTGATGTCACAGGCACCAGAGCACATCACAGCCCCGCTCCTTGTGATGTCACAGGCACCAGATCACATCACAGACCTGACCCTTTTGATGTCACAGGAACCAGAGCACATCACAGCCGTGATCATTGTGATGTCACAGGCACCAGAGCACATCGCAGCCCCACTCATTGTGATGTCACAGGCACCAGGGCACATCACAGCCCTGACCCTTGTGATGTCACAGGAACCAGAGCACATCACAGCCCAGCTCCTTGTGATGTCACAGGCACCAGAGCACATCACAGCCCTGCTCCTTGTGATGTCACAGGCATCAGAGCACGTCACAGCCCTGATGCTTGTGATGTCACAGGCAGCAGAGCAAGTCACAGCCCTGCCCTTTGTGATGTCACAGGCACCAGAGCACATCACACCCCCTCTCCTGCTGATGTCACAGGCACCAGAGCACATCACAGCCCTGCCCTTTGTGATGTCACAGGCACCAGAGCACATCACAGCCCTGCTCCTTGGGATGTCACAGACACCAGAACACATCACAGCCCTGCTCCTTGTGATGTCACAGGCACCAGAGCACATCACAGACCTGCCCATTGTGATGTCACAGGCACCAGAGCACATCACAGCCCTGCCCCTTGTGATGTCACAGGCACCAGAGCATATCACAGCCCTGATCATTTTGATGTCACAGGCACCAGACCACATCACATGCCTGCTCCCTTGTGATGTCACAGGCACCAGAGCACATCACAGCCCTGCCCCTCGTGATGTCACAGGCACCAGAGCACATCACAGGCCTGCCCTTGTGATGTCACAGGCACCAGAGCACATCACAGCCCTGAAACCTTGTGATGTCACAGGCACCAGAGCACATCACAGCCCTGCTCCTTGTGATGTCACAGGCAGCAGAGCACATCACAGCCCTGACCCTTGTGATGTCACAGGCACCAGAGCACATCACAGCCCCACTCCTTGTGATGTCACAGGCACCAGAGCACATCACAGCCCTGCCCCTTGTGATGTCACAGGCACCAGAGCACATCACAGCCCCACTCACTGTGATGTCACAGGCACCAGAGCACATCACAGCCCTGACCATTGTGATGTCACAGGAAGCATGAGCAAGTCGCAGCATCGCTCCTTGTGATGTCACAGGCACCAGAGCACATCACAGCCTGACCATTTGTGATGTCACAGGCACAGAGCACATCACAGCCTGCTCCTTGTGATGTCACAGGCACCGAGCACATCACAACTCTGATCTTTGTGATGTCACAGGCACCAGAGCACATCACAGCCCCACTCACTGTTATGTCACAGGCACCAGAGCACATCACAGCCCTGCTCCTTGTGATGTCACAGGCACCAGGGCACATCACAGCCCTGACCATTGTGATGTCACAGGAAGCAGAGCAAGTCGCAGCATCGCTCCTTGTGATGTCACAGGCACCAGAGCACATCACAGTCCTGACCATTGTGATGTCACAGGCACCAGAGCACATCACAGCCCTGCTCCTTGTGATGTCACAGGCACCGGAGCACATCACAACTCTGATCTTTAATGATGTCACAGGCACCAGAGCACACATCACAGCCCCACTCACTGTTATGTCACAGGCACCAGAGCACATCACAGCCCTGCTCCTTGTGATGTCACAGGCACCAGGGCACATCACAGCCCCTGACCATTGTGATGTCACAGGAAGCAGAGCAAGTCGCAGCATCGCTCCTTGTGATGTCACAGGCACCAGAGCACATCACAGCCCTGCTCCTTGTGATGTCACAGGCACTGGAGCAAGTCACAGCCTCGCTCCTTGCGATGTCACAGGCACCAGAGCACATCACAGCCTCACTCCTTGTGATGTCACAGGCACTGGAGCAAGTCACAACCCTGACCATTCTGATGTCACAGGCGCCAGAGCACATCACAGCCCCGATCCTTGTGATGTCAGAAGCGCCAGAGCACATCACAGCCCTGACCATTGTGATGTCACAGGCACCAGAGCACATCACAGCCCTGCCCTTTGTTATGTCACAGGCACCAGAGCACATCACATCACCGCTCCTTGTGATGTCACAGGCACCAGAACACATCACATCACCGCTCCTTGTGATGTCACAGGCACCAGAGCACGTCACAACCCTGATGCTTGTGATGTCACAGGCACCTGAGCACATCACAGCCCTGCCCTTTGTGATGTCACAGACGCCAGAGCACATTTCAGCCCTGCTCCTTGTGATGTCACAGGCGCCAGAGCACATCACAGCCCCGCTCCTTGTGTTGTCACAGGCGCCAGAGCACATCACAGCCCCACTCACTGTGATGTCACAGGCACCAGAGCACATGACAGCCCTGCTCCTTGTGATGTCACAGGCACCAGAGCACATCACAGCCCTGACCATTGTGATGTCACAGGCACCAGAGCACATCACAGACCTGCCCCTTGTTATGTCACAGGCACCAGAGCACATCACAGCCCCACTCATTGTGATGTCACAGGCACCAGAGCACATCACATCACCGCTCCTTGTGATGTTACAGGCGCCAGAGCACGTCACAGCCCTGATGCTTGTGATGTCACAGGCAGCAGAGCAAGTCACAGCCCTGCCCTTTGTGATGTCACAGGCGCCAGAGCACATCACACTCCCTCTCCTGCTGATGTCACAGGCACCAGAGCACATCACAGCCCTGCCCTTTGTGATGTCACAGGCGCCAGAGCACATCACAGCCCTGCCCTTTGTGATGTCACAGGCACCAGAGCACATCACAGCCCCACTCACTGTTATGTCACAGGCACCAGAGCACATCACAGCCCTGCCCTTTGTGATGTCACAGGCACCAGAGCACATCACAGCCCTGCTCCTTGTGATGTCACAGGCACCAGAGCACATCACAGCCCTGCCCTTTGTGATGTCACAGGCACCAGAGCACATCACAGCCCTGCTCCTTGGGATGTCACAGACACCAGAACACATCACAGCCCTGCTCCTTGTGATGTCACAGGCACCAGAGCACATCACAGCCCTGCCCCTTGTGATGTCACAGGCACCAGAGCACATCACAGCCCTGCTCCTTGTGATGTCACAGGCACCAAAGCACATCACAGCCCTGCCCTCGTGATGTCACAGGCACCAGAGCACATCACAGGCCTGTCCTTTGTGATGTCACAGGCACCAGTGCACATCACAGCTCCGCTCCTTGTGATGTCACAGGCACCAGAGCACATCACAGCCGTGCCCTTTGTGATGTCACAGGCACCAGAGCACATCACAGCCCTGCTCCTTGTGATGTCACAGGCACCAGAGCACATCACAGCCCTGCTCCTTGTGATGTCACAGGCACCAGAGCACATCACAGCCCCACTCACTGTGATGTCACAGGCACCAGAGCACATCACAGCCCTGCTCCTTGTGATGTCAAAGGCACCAGAGCACATCACAGCCCTGCTCCTTGTGATGTCACAGGCACCAGAGCACATCACAGCCCTGCTCCTTGTGATGTCACAGGCACCAGAGCACATCACAGCCCTGACCATTGTGATGTCACAGGCACCAGAGCACATCACAGCCCTGCTCCTTGTGATGTCACAGGCACCAGAGCACATCACAACTCTGATCTTTGTGATGTCACAGGCACCAGAGCACATCACAGCCCCACTCACTTTATGTCACAGGCACCAGAGCACATCACAGCCCTGCTCCTTGTGATGTCACAGGCACCAGGGCACATCACAGCCCTGACCATTGTGATGTCACAGGAAGCAGAGCACATCACAGCATCGCTCCTTGTGATGTCACAGGCACCAGAGCACATCACAGCCCCTGACCATTGTGATGTCACAGGCACCAGAGCACATCACAGCCCTGCTCCTTGTGATGTCACAGGCACCAGAGCACATCACAGCTCTGATCTTTGTGATGTCACAGGCACCAGAGCACATCACAGCCCCCTCACTGTGATGTCACAGGCACCAGAGCACATCACAGCCCTGCTCCTTGTGATGTCACAGGCACCAGAGCACATCACAGCCCTGACCATTGTGATGTCACAGGCAAGTCGCAGAGCACATCACAGCACCTGCTCCTTGTGATGTCACAGGCACCAGAGCACATCACAGCCCCTGCTCCTTGTGATGTCACAGGCACCAGAGCACATCACAGCCCTGACCCTTGTGATGTCACAGGCACCAGAGCACATCACAGCCCTGACCCTTGTGATGTCACAGGCACCAGAGCACATCACAGCCCTGCTCCTTGTGATGTCACAGGCACACCAGAGCACATCACAGCCCTGCTCCTTGTGATGTCACAGGCACCAGAGCACATCACAGCCCTGCCCTTGTGATGTCACAGGCACCAGAGCACATCACAGCCCTGATCACAGCCCTGCTCCTTGTGATGTCACAGGCACCAGAGCACATCACAGCCCTGCTCCTTGTGATGTCACAGGCACCAGAGCAGATCACAGCCCCTGCCCATTGTGATGTCACAGGCACCAGAGCACATCACAGCCCCATCACATTTGTGATGTCACAGGCACCAGAGCACATCACAGCCCTGACCATTGTGATGTCAAAGGCACCAGAGCAAATCACAAACCTCCCTCCTTGTGATGTCACAAGGCGCCAGAGCACATCACAGCCTGACCATTGTTATGTCACAGGCGCCAGAGCACATGACAGCCCTGCTCCTTGGGATGTCACAGACACCAGAGCACACATCATCACACTGCCCTTTGTGATGTCACAGGCACAGAGCACATCACAATCCTGACCATTGTGATGTCACAGGCACCAGAGCACATCACAGCCCTGCCTTTGTGATGTCACCAGAGCATATCACAGCTTGGGATGTCCAGACAGAACACATCACAGCCCTGCTCCTTGTGATGTCACAGGCACCAGAGCACATCACAGCCCTGCCCCTTGTGATGTCACAGGCACCAGAGCATATCACAGTGTCACATCACAGCACATCACAGCCCTCACTGTGATGTCACAGGCGCAAAGCACATCACAGCCGTGCAGTTTGTGATGTCTGAGCACCAAACATCACAGCCCTGCTCCTTGTGATGTCACAGGCACTGGAGCAAGTCACAGCCTCGCTCCTTGTGATGTCACAGGCACCAGAGCAGCCCTGCCCCTTGTGATGTCACAGGCACAGAGCACATCACAGCCCCACTCACTGTGATGTCACGAACAGAGCACATCACAGCCCTGCTCCTTGTGATGTCAAAGACATCAGAGCACATAACAGCCCTGCTCCTTGTGTTGATGTCTGAGCACCAGGGCACATCACAGACTTTGACCATTGTGATGTCACAGGAGCAGAGCAGAATCGCAGCATCGCTCCTTGTGATGTCTGAGCACCAAACACATCACAGCCTGACCATTGTGATGTCACAGGCATAGAGTACATCACAGCCTGCTCCTTGTGATGTCACAGGCACCGGAGCACATCACAGCCAGCTCCTTGTGATGTCACAGGCACTGGATCCTTGTGATGTCACAGGCACCAGAGCAAATCACAGCCCCACTCCTTGTGATGTCACAGGCACCAGAGCACATCACAGACCTGCTCCTTGTGATGTCACAGGCACCAGAGCACATCACAGCCCCGCCCCTTGTGATGTCACAGTCACCAGAGCACATCACAGCCTGACCCTTGTGATGTCACAGGCACCAGAGCACATCACAGCCCTGCCCCTTGTGATGTCACAGGCACCAGAGCACATCACAGCCCTGTTCCTTGTGATGTCACAGGCACCAGAGCACATCACAGCCCTGCTCCTTGTGATGTCACAGGCACCAGAGCACATCACAGCCTTGCTCCTTGTGATGTCACAGGCACCAGAGCACGTCACAGCCCTGCCCTTTGTGATGTCACAGGCGCCAGAGCACATTTCAGCCCTGATCATTGTGATGTCACAGGCACCAGAGCACATCACAGCCCCGCTCATTGTGATGTCACAGGCACCAGAGCACATCACAGCCCTGACAATTGTGATGTCACAGGAACCAGAGCAAGTCGCATCATCGCTCCTTGTGATGTCACAGGCACCGGAGCACATCACAGCTCTGACCATTTTGATGTCACAGGCATCACAGCAAATCACAGCCCTGCTCCTTGGGATGTCACAGGCACCACAGCACGTCACAGCCCTGATGCTTGTGATGTCACAGGCAGCAGAGCAAGTCACAGCCCTGCTCCTTCTGATGTCACAGGCACCCGAGCACATCAGAGCCTTGTTCCTTGTGATGTCACAGGCACCAGAGCACATCACAACTCTTCTCCTGCTGATGTCACAGGCACCAGAGCACATCACAGCCCTGCCCTTTGTGATGTCACAGGCACCAGAGCACATCACAGCCCTGATCCATGGGATGTCACAGACACTAGAACACATCACAGCCCTGCTCCTTGTGATGTCAGAGGCACCAGAGCATATCACAGCCCCGCTCCTTGTGATGTCACAGGCACCAGAGCACATCACAGCCCTGACCATTGTGATGTCACAGGCACCAGAGCACATCACAGCCCTGCTCCTTGTGATGTCACAGGCACCAGAGCATATCACAGCCCTGACCATTGTGATGTCACAGGCACCAGAGCACATCACAGCCCTGCCCTTTGTGATGTCACAGGCGCCAGAGCACATTTCAGCCCTGATCATTGTGATGTCACAGGCACCAGAGCACATCACAACCCCGCTCATTGTGATGTCACAGGCACCAGAGCACATCACAGCCCTGACCATTGTGATGTCACAGGGACCACAGCACATCACAGCCGTGACCATTGTGATGTCACAGGCACCAGAGCACATCACAGCCCTGCTCCTTGTCATGTCACAGGCACCAGAGCACATCACAGCCCTGCTCCTTGTGATGTCACAGGCACCAGAGCATATCACAGCCCTGCTCCTTGTGATGTCACAGGCACACGAGCACATCACAGCCCTGCTCCTTGTGATGTCACAGGCACCAGGGCACATCACAGCCCTGACAATTGTGATGTCACAGGAACCTGAGCAAATCGCAGCATCGTTCCTTGTGATGTCACAGGCACCAGGGCACATCACAGCCCTGACAATTGTGATGTCACAGGAACCAGAGCAAGTCGCAGCATCGCTCCTTGTGATGTCACAGGCACCGGAGCACATCTCAGCTCTGACCATTTTGATGTCACAGGCATCAGAGCAAATCACAGCCCTGCACCTTGGGATGTCACAGGCACCAGAGCACGTCACAGCCCTGATGCTTGTGATGTCACAGGCACCAGAGCACATCACAGCCTTGGTCCTTGTGATGTCAGAGGTGCCAGAGCACATCACAGCCCTGACCCTTGTGATGTCACAGATGCCAGACCACATAACAGACCTGCTCCTTGAGATGTAACAGGCCCCATGGCACATCACAACTCTGAAACTTATGATGTCACAGTCACCAGAGCACATCAGAGCCCTGACCATTGTGATGTCACAGGCACCAGAGCTCATCACAGCCCTGCCCCTTCTGATGTCACAGGCACCTGAGCACATCACAGCCCTGCTCCTTCTGATATCACAGGCACCAGAGCACATCACAGCCCCGCTACTTGGGATGTCACAGGCACCAGAGCACATCACAGCCTTCTTTATCCTGATATCACAGGAACCAGAGCACATCACAGCCCTGACCATTATGATGTAACAGGCACCAGAGGACATCACAGTCCTGTCACTTGTGATGTCAAAGGCACCAGAGCGCACCACAGCCCTGACCATTGTGACGTCACAGGCACCAGGGCACATCACAGCCCTGCACCTTTTGATGTCACAGGCACCAGAGCACATCACAGCCTTGTTCCTTGTGATGTCACAGGCACCAGAGCGCATCACAACCCCTCTCCTGCTTATGTCACAGGCACCAGAGCACATCACAGCCCTGCTCCTTGTGATGTCACAGGCACCCAGCACATCACAGCCCTGCCCCTTGTGATGTCACAGGCACCAGAGCACATCACAGCCTTGCCCCTTGTGATGTCACAGCTACCACAGCACATCACAGCCCCGCTCCTTGTGATGTCACAGGCACCAGGGCACATCACAGCCCTGACCATTTTGATGTCACAGGAAGCAGAGCAAGTCGCAGCATCGCTCCTTGTGATGTCACAGGCACCAGAGCACATCACAGCCCTGCTCCTTGGGATGTCACAGACACCAGAACACATCACAGCCCTGTCCTTGTGATGTCACAGGCACCAGAACACATCACAGCCCTGCTCCTTGTGATGTCACAGGCACCAGAGCACATCACAGCCCTGCTCCTTGTGATGTCACAGGCGCCAGAACACATCACAGCCCTGCTCCTTGTCATGTCACAGGCAGCAGAGCACATCACAGCCCTGCTCCATATGATGTCACAGGCACCAGAGCACATCACAGCCCTGCCCTTTGTGATGTCACAGGTACCAGGGCAAATCACAACCCCGCTCCTTGTGATATCACAAGTGCCAGAGCACATCACAGCTGTTACCATTGTGATGTCACAGGCACCAGGGCACATCACAGACCTGCCCCTTGTGATGTTACAGTCACCAGAGCACCTCACAGCCCCGCTCCTTGTGGTGTCACAGGCTCCAGATCACATCACAGCCCTGACCCTTGTGATGTCACAGGCACCAGAGCAAATCACAGCCCTGCCCCTTTTGATGTCACAGGCACCAGAGCACATCACAGCCCTGACCCTTGTGATGTCACAGGCACCAGAGCACATCACAGCCCCCCTCCTTTTGTTGTCACAGGCACCAGAGCACGTCACAGCCCTGACAATTGTGATGTCACAGGCACCAGAGGACATCACAGCCCCGCTCCTTGATATGTCACAGGCACCAGAGCACATCACAGCCCCGACCCTTGTGATGTCACAGGCACCAGGTCACATAAAGGCCCTGCTCCTTGTGATGTCACAGGCACCCAGAGCACATCAGAGCCCTGCCCCTTGTGATGTCACTTTTGATGTCACAGGCGCCAGAGCACATCACAGCCCTGCTCCTTTTGATGTCACAGGCACCAGAGCACACAGAGATGTCACAGCCAGAGCACATCACAGCCCTGCTCCTTGTGATGTCACAGGCAGCCTTGATCATTGTGATGAGCACATCACAGCCCTGACCAGCCCCTGCCTTGTGATGTCACAGGCACCAGAGCACATCACAGCCCTGACCATTGTGATTCACAGGCACCAGAGCACATGATGTCTTTTTGATGTCAGGCACCAGAGCACATCACAGCCCTGCTCCTTGTGATGTCACAGGCACCCCAGCACATCACAGCCCTGCTCCTTCTGATGTCACAGGCACCAGAGCACATCACAGCCTTGCCCCTTGTGATGTCACAGCTACCACAGCACATCACAGCCCCTGACCCTTGTGATGTCACAGGCACCAGAGCACATCACAGCCCTGACCCTTGTGATGTCACATGGACCAGAGCACATCACAGCCCCGTTCCTTGTGATGTCACAGGCACCAGAGCACATCAGAGCCCTGCTCCTTGTGATGTCACAAGCACCAGAGCACATCAGAGCCCTGACCCTTTTGATGTCGCAGGCACCAGTGCGCATCACAGCCCCACTCATTGTGATGTCACAGGCACCACAGCACATCATAGCCTGGACCATTGTGATGTCACAGGTACCAGAGCACATCTCAGCTCCACTTCTTGTGATGTCACAGGCACCAGAGCACGTCACAGCCGCGCTCCTTGTGATGTTACAGGCACCAGAGGGCATCACAGCTCTGCTCTTTGTGATTTCAGAGACACCAGAGCAAATTACAAATGCTCCAAATACTTGAGCAGGTCTTGCTGGAGCATCTCTCTCCCAAGCTCCCAAAGATGGCGCTTGGTTTGTGCCCGCGTTGTTCTGAGATGGAGTTGATTTGCTGTAAGGATGGTCAAACATTTCAGGTTCCAAGGTGTCCTGGTTTTAGGACAGCGTTCTGCCAGTAACCGGCAGAGGTTTCCCTTTGAAATAGAGAAATCAATTTCACCCCCCTCCAAGTGTTATAAGTGTTTCAAATCAAGGACTCAAGGCAGAGATAAGGCGGTAAAAGTAACAGCTCTTTGCTACTCTAACTCACAGCACAAGTAGAAAACAGCAACAGCTATTAAAATTACCAACAAAAAGAACAGAAGAAAATAACCCGTTTCTAGTCCTTTCTTTAGACGCGGACACACTCGGTCTGTGTCCGTTCCCGGGGCTGTAACACGTGCCGCAGAGCAGGTGGGAGCGAGGAGAGGTGGGGGGGGGAGCAGCCGCGGCCGGGCTGGCTCAGGTGGGCGGCAGCTCCTCTCTCACTGTAGTGTCTGGAGATCAGCTGTATTCCCAAAAGGCAAGAGGCGTTTGGTCTTTGGTGGTCAGCAGTGCCTCCGAGGTAGCAGGACAGCTGATGGCAGCAGGGTCTGGCTGTCTGCTTCTCCCATGTGCGGTGCGGGCCAAGCGGGTGCCTCCTCACTCCTCTCTCGCCGGAAGCCGCAGTGCCCCTGCCCCAGCCCGCATCCTCTTCTGGGTAGCCCTGCCCGGAAGCCCCCGCGGTTCTCCGAGCAGCTCCGGTCCCACCCACCCGCCCGTCCAGGGCCATCACAAAACCCTGGGCAAGCCGGTGGGTTCTGTTAGCATTACAATGGGAAAAATTCTCCAAACTCATACATTAAAGGAACAAAACCCCAACCCCCAACATTATCCACCCGAATTTTTCCCATGCCAACATGCAACAGCAAATTAAAAAAACCCCTTAAATCATATACATACAGGCAGTTACAGGTGCAGTATCATGGATAATTCACCCTAGAATAAGGTCTCCTTGGGGTATGCATCGGGTCTCTCCATCCTTTTGCATCACCCACCAAGTGCAACCTGGTCCTTGGCGAAAACCACCCCACAAACAGGATTGTCTTTGCTGGAGGCAGAGTTCACCCAAACAGTTTTCCCTAACATGCCTCTCAGGTGTACCACTGGGACCTTATCTCCATCTGGTGTTCCCAAGAGCTCAGACTGAGCAGGGCCTGCTCGGTTAGTGGAACCTCGGGTATTCACTAACCATGTGGCCTTTGGTAAATTAATCTCCCAGTTCTTAAAAGTCCCCCACCAAGAGCTTTTAAGGTGGTTTTAAGCAGGCCATTGCACCGTTTGACTTTCCCAGCCACTGGTGCATGGTAGGGAATATGGTACACCCACTCAATGCCGTGTTCTCTAGCCCAGGTGCTAACAAGGCTATTTTTGAAATGAGTCCCATTGTCTGACTCAATTCTCTCAGGGTACCATGTCTCCAAAGGACTTGTTTTCCAGGCCTAGGATGGTGTTCCTAGCAGTAGCGTGGGGCACAGGGTATGTCTCCAACCACCCGGTGGTGGCTTCCACCATGGTCAGCACGTAGCGCTTGCCTTGGCGGGTCTGAGGCAGTGTGATGTAGTCAATCTGCCAACCCTCTCCGTACTTGTATTTGGACCATCGCCCACCATACCAAAGGGGCTTCACCCGCTTGGCTTGCTTGATGGCAGCACAGCCAGCCGTGCTGGACGCAGCCGTGCCGGACATGCTGGAACTGCAGTACGAGCTGGAGTCCAAGGCAGCGAAGTGGTATGCTACCATTGACATTGCCAATGCATTTTCTCCATTCCTTTGGCAGCAGAGTGCAGGCCTCATTTTGCTTTCACCTGGAGGGGGCAGTACACCTGGAACCGACTGCCCCAGGGGTGGAAACACAGCCTACCATCTGCCATGGGCTGATCCAGGCTGCACTGGAAAGGGTGAGGCCCCAGAACATTTGCAATACATTGATGACATCATTGTGTGGGGGAACACGGCAACAGAGGTCTTTGAAAAGGGAGAGAAAATCATCCAGATTTTGCTGGAAGCTGGCTTTGCCATCAAGAAAAGCAAAGTCAAAGGACCTGCCCGAGAGATCAGTTCCTGGGAGTGAAGTGGCAAGACGGACGGCGCCAGGTCCCCACTGAGGTCATTAATAAGATCACTGCAATGTCAGCACCAACAAGCAAGAAGGAAACACAAGCTTTCCTAGGTGCCATAGGCTTTGGAGAATGCATATCCTGAGTACAGCCAGATTGTGAGCCCTCTCTACCTAGTCACCCGCAAGAAGAATGATTTCCACTGGGGCCCTGAACAGCAGCAAGCCTTCGCCCAGATCAAGCAGGAGATCGCTCATGCTGTAGCCCTTGGTCCAGTCAGGACAGGACCAGAGGTAAAGAATGTTCTCTACTCTGCAGCCGGGAACCATGGTCTGTCCTGGAGCCTTTGGCAGAAGGTGCCTGGTGAAACTCGAGGCCGACCCCTGGAATTCTGGAACAGAGGTTACAGAGGGTCTGAAGCCAATTACACTCCGACGGAGAAGGAAATCTTGGCTGCCTATGAAGGAGTTCAAGATGCCTCAGAGGTAATTGGCACAGAAGCACAACTTCTCCTGGCACCCCGACTGCCAGTGCTGGGGTGGATGTTCAAAGGAAAGGTTCCTTCTACCCACCATGCCACCGATGCCACATGGAGCAAGTGGATTGCCGTCATCACGCAGCGCGCCTGTATTGGTAACCCAAATCGCCCTGGGATTTTGGAGATAATTACAAACTGGCCAGAAGGTAAAGATTTTGGTCTCGTTGAGGAGGAGGAGCAGAAGCAAGTGACCCGGGCTGAAGAAGCTCCACCGTACAACCAGCTGCCAGCAGATGAAACGTGCCACGCTCTTTTCACCGACGGTTCCTGTCGCATCGTGGGAATGAATCGGAAGTGGAAAGCAGCCGTATGGAGCCCCACACACAGGTTGCACAAGCTACCAAAGGAGAAGGTGGATCAAGTCAACTTGCTGAACTCAAAGCTGTTCAGCTGGCCTTGGACATTGCAGAGAGAGAGAAATGGCCAAAGCTCTACCTTTACACTGATTCATGGATGGTAGCCAATGCTCTGTGGGGTTGGCTGGAAAGGTGGAAAAAGGCTGACTGGCAACGTAGAGGAAAGCCAATCTAGGCTGAGAGGCATGTTAGGGAAAACTGTTTGAGTAAACTCTGCCTCCAGCAAAGACAATCCTGTTTGTGGGGTGGTTTTCGCTCAAGGACCAGGTTGCACTTGGTGGGTGATGCAAAAGGATGGAGAGACCCGATGCATACCCCAAGGAGACCTTATTCTAGGGTGAATTATCCATGATACTGCACCTGTAACTGCCTGTATGTATATGATTTAAGGGGTTTTTAATTTGCTGTAGCATGTTGGCATGGGAAAAATTCGGGGGGTGGATAATGTTGGGGGTTGGGGTTTTGTTCCTTTAATGTATGAGTTTGGAGAATTTTTTCCCATTGTAATGCTAACAGAACCCGCCGGCTGTGCCCAGGGTTTGTGATGGCCCTGGACGGGCGGGTGGGTGGGACCGGGAGCTGCTCGGAGAACTGGGGGGCTTCTGGGCGGAGCTACCCAGAAGAGGATGCGGGCCGGGGCAGGCACTGCGGCTTCCGGAGAGAGGAGTGAGGGGAGGCACCCGCTTGGCCCGCACCGCACGTGGGGGAGAAGCAGACAGTGACCCTGCTGCCATCAGCTGTCCTGCTACCTTGGAGGCACTGCTGACCACCAAAGACCAAACGCCTCTTGCCTTTGGGAATACAGCTGATCTCCAGACACTACAGTGAGAGAGGAGCTGCCGCCCACCTGAGCCAGCCCGCCCCGCTGCGCCCCCCACCTCTCCTCGCTCCCGCCTGTTCTGCAGCACGTGTTACAGCCCCGGGACGGACACAGACGGTGTGTCCACGTCTAAAGGACTAGAATCGGTTATTTTCTTCTGTTCTTTTTGTTGGTAATTTTTAATAACTGTTGTTGTTTTTCTACTTGTGCTGTGAGTTAGAGTAGTAAAGAGCTGTTACTTTTACCTCCTTATCTCTGCCTTGAGTCCTTGATTTGAAACAATTATAACACTCGGAGGGGGGTGAAATTGATTTCTCTATTTCAAAGGGAAACCTCTGCCGTTTATTGGCAGAACCCTGTCCTAAAACCAGGACACCTTGGAACCTGAAATGTTTGACCATCCTTACAGCAAATCAACTCCATCTCAGAACCCCTGGGCTGCAAAGCGCCATCTTTGGGAGCTTGTGAGAGAGATGCTCCAGCAAGACCTGCTCAGGTATTTGGAGCATTTTTAACATTCCCTATTTTGTATTAGGGTTTATCCCTCTGCTGATGGTGTAAAAGCTGTGATTTGAATATGCAGGACCAGGCCAAAGCATGTTCTGCCTCAGGTATTCTGACTGCTTTGGCAGGAAGGTTGTCATCAGAAGAGAGGATCCTGCAGGGATAGACCAGCACTGTCCTGAGCCAACTTTCTGCTCTGCCTGGAGACTTGAGCTCAGTCCCCACTCTCAACTCATTCCCTGCAGAAGGGTTAAAAGGGTTGACTCTACATGCATGACAAAACTATGTCAAAAGACTACTGTACAAAAGGAGCTGCACGAGGGTGGGGCAGATGGGACCCTCTCACTC
>JAREIS010001335.1:0-23467 GCA_030060385.1 Muscicapa striata striata
TGTGTTATAGTACATATTATATTATTGCATTTTTGAAAATATTAAAATGAATGCTATATGTATAATGTTGGAAAACTTTGCTATATGAATATAGTTTCTTTTAGTTTTCCAATTAACAAAGCTTAAAATAGTAGTGTAATAAATACATTTTTATTGGACTATAACATGGGGATATAAAAAGCTTTTCTTCATGTAACTAACTCAGAGAAAGGTAGAAAAGAAAAGATAATCAGGAAATCCTTCAAATTCTTGGATTATAGGACACCAGACCCCAGTGAAGGAAAAAAGCTGATTTACAGGTTGGAGGGAATGATTTTGAATCATGCATGAGGAGCCATGAATATGCAAAAGGCTGATGCATTTAAGGAAGTGTTTTCTGAGCTAGGTGTGCTCTTGGCTGAAGAACAAGCACCCTGCTGTTACAACTCTCTGCTTTACTGTCTGTCTCCTACTGTCTCGCTAAAATGTTTAACCCAGGGGCCAGAGTGGCCTCATTCTCTGCAGAATTGTGCAGCCACAGCTTTAATGGACCTGAGGCCCAAAACTGATGGCAGGAGGATCTCCTGTTGTTCAAGTCTGGCACCAAGTTAAAGCTCTGATAACCAAAAGAGCCTCTACATGGATGAGCAGTGCTCAGTGATTACAGAATGAAACTTGTTCAGTGGCACAGGAGGATTTAGAATTGAGGACAGGGGAAGGGTTTAACCCAGCCTCCTGTTTGAACAGCCTGCACAGGGGCTGGCAACAAACCCATGGCTGCATTCAAGGGACAGAGCTCCAGAGCCAGCACAGGAGAGATTGATGAGACATTCCCTGGCCTGAGGGACAAAATGTGTTCATGGATGGGTCTGCAAGGGCAGGAGAAGGGAAAAGAGTTCCAAGACACGCTCTGATTAAGGAAAGGGAATTAGAGCAAGACTTACACTCTGCCTGAGGAGTGCACAGAAGCCCCACTGGTGGCCAAGTGCCGTGGCCCATGCCAAGTGTCCCTGAGCACAGAAACAGCCCCAGCACAGCTCAGCACGGGGGACCCCTCACCCTGGGCTCAGGGCTCTCCAGCCCCGGTCTGGAAAAGGCTGAGAAGGAAATCCAGGAGTTCGGACCTAATTAACATCGGTTAGCCAAATCCTAAAAGGAAAGATCTTCCCCCACCTCTCCCTGCTTCCCAGGCTTAACTTTATCCCATATTCCCTCCCCCTCCCACCCAGAGGCACAGGGGATGGGTGTCACAGTCAGGTCATGTCACAGCCGCCCCCTCAGGGACAGGAATCCTTGTCCTGATCCAGTCCGGGGTCCCTCCCACGGGACACAGCCCCTCAGGAACAGGCTGCTCCAGCAGGGATCACCCACGGCCTCACAAGTCCCGCCAGGAGCCACTTCCATGGCCCTGCAGGGGCTTCCACGGGCTCGGGGCCTCTCTCAGGCCGCCCCTGCTCCAGCCCGGACACCTGAGAGGACTGCAGGTGGGTTCCTGCTCCATCCCGGCCTCAGCCCCAGCTCCCAGCGCCATCAGCTCCCGCTCACCCCGAGCTCCCGGCGGTTCAGGGCAGCAGCGGCTCCTTCTGCCTCAGCCCGGGCCGGGCTCAGCGCCGCGGCCGCTCCTCAGGCGAGGTTTCCAAATAATGGCGGAGCGCGTGGACAGGGAGGGGTCGTGTGCACAGCCCGCCCCTCGCTGCGATTGGCTGATTCTGCCGTCACTCCTCGCTCTCGCGCGCTGATTGGGCAGAAGGGGGACAAGCCCGGCCCCGGGGCCAAAGGCGCCATTTTCGCCTCGGCGCAGACTCGCCTCCCATACCTCGAGCTCCGCTATTTGTCGCAAACCTCGCCTGAGGAGCGGCTCCGGCGCTGGGCCCGGCCCGGGCATCGGGCCAAGGAACCGCTGCTGCCCTGAACCGGCGGGAGCTCGGGGTGAGCGGGAGCTGAGGGCGGTGGGAGCTGGGGGTGAGTCCGGGATGGAGCCGGGACCCACCTGGAGCCCGGCAAGACTCCGAGGCGGGCAAGGGATGTTTGAGAGAGGGGCCGGGGCTATGCGGGAAAATTCACGTTTTCAGGGGTTTGTGTGCACAGAGAAGACAGAGGCGTCCTGTAAAAGTGACTTTATTGGTGAACAATGGGAGAGCTGCGGGCATTTGCCATGCGGTCTCTAAAACGCAGCCTCTTTTTTTTTTATCCTCATTTTCCCGGCTTCATCTCCCTCTCCCTTTGCCCACGGGCTGAGGTATTGGAAGGTTCAGACTTCCCGATCTGTCTGCCGCATTTCCTCCTTAATATCCACCCCTTCTTTAGTATAACATCCGATATTCCCGGCTGCGTTTAGTGTTTCTCCTTCGAATGTCAGGAATGACAGGAATTGAGCAGCATCCCTGTAAATTGAAACTGAGGAATTTTCCCATTGCTTCTCGTGTACAAATTCCTGGCCCTATCTCCAAGCAGATTCACTCATTGACTCTGTTTTTTCTTCCGGGTTCCTCTTTGATTTTGGGATTATTCTCAGTGCCCTCCTTCCCTGTCCTTTTGTAGCCGTTTCTGGATCAGGCCTGGCTGCCACCTGCATCCCCTTGCTCACCTGCTGAATGAGCTGCACTCAGCAAGGTGTCGAGCATGGGAAAAAGATGAGAGTTGCTGCAGCACATCAGAGGAGGAACAGCATTCGTTTAACCCATGGTCTGCCAGGAACGCTGAAAACATGTCCCATTGCCATCCTTTCCCTATTTGGACTGGTACATGATCTACTTTCTTACTTCCTTTGTCACCTGTTTCACCACTTTTCAGTTATCTCTTTGGAACCAGCAGTTTGAGTAATTTAATTTTCCATAAACTCCTCCTCCTTCTTTTAATAGGTAATCTGATCCCATCCCATGGTTAAATGTCTTCTTCATTTCCCTGGGTTGGTCGGCAGGAAGGTCAGGAGCTGGAGGTGGTCAATTGTTATTGCGAGGACTGATAATATATTCTTTAGTACATAATAATAATAGCAGTAATAATAATAGAATAACAACAACTACAACAGCAATAGTAATAGTATGGGTATTAATAATTATAGTAATAATGATAATACTGTTTAGTTTTTAATCTAAATGTGGTACTCAAAGTATGGGTGAATTTTCTTTCTCCTCATATGAATTCCTTCAGGTTCCCAGGGGCTGGTCCATGGATTTGTAGGGCTTTTTCTGGTTTCTGTTCATCTTTTCCCCGTTTTTGAGCACTCCCTCCAGCCAGGGCTGCATCAATTGACCACTTTTCTCTAATTAAGTCATCAAATATTTGCATTCCCAGCTGATTTCACTGGACTAGCAAAAGCACTCCAGTGCTCTAATACACCCTGTATAACCCAGACAGTGACAGCACATGTTGGAGTGTGGAGAGGGATGATTCCCCCCCACACTTTTTAAAGTAAAGTTTTCACAACATTCTCCATTTGCTGTTTTCCTTTGCTGCTTAACCAATTTCTGTTGCAGTCAGATATCCTCACTATGGGCTCTGCCTTTAGCTGTGCAAATTCCATCTGTGCAAGCAGGCAGAGCTTGAGGTGAGGGCCAGAGGGAATCAGCCCAATTCCTCCCCAGGAAAGGAGACCCTGGTACACTGTCCACACTTTGCCCCAGCAGTGTTAATTTGCATTTCTAAAGCTCCTCTCCTGCCTGCCTGGAATTAAGCTTCTGTTCAAGAGCAGCCATTGGGTGACTCACATGTGGCAACCCCACAATCTGCTCTTTTGTTTTCTTCTTTTTCTTTTTAAAAAATATTCTGTTAACTGTTCTTACATTAAAGCATCACCTCTAAAGCCCTTCTAGTTTTGTGAAATCCATCCTAAAGGTGAACATCGAAAAACCCAAATTTTGCCATCACTAAGAGCCTCGCCAAAATACACGCAAAAAATTCCCAGAGCAATCAAGTTATTTCTGCTTCTCCTAGGAGTAAAAATTGATTGTCACATCCTTGGCCCAAACTTAACTGAAAAGACAAAATTAGGATTATTCTCCACTAGGTGGAGAATTACCAGAGTAAGGAATTCCAAACAGCAATTCCAAGGGAGATGATTGAATATCTGCTCTGGGTCTGGCTCTTATTCTTGCCAAAGCCAAGGGCAAAAGCCATACCTGTGGCATCTTGGTTTCTATCACCAGCTTCCAAAGGAGTTTCTTTATTTCCCCATTCATTCTTCCTGCCTGACCTGAGCTCTGGGGGTCCCAGGGCTTGTGGAAGTCCCATTGTATTCCTAAAGCAGCCATAACCCCTGAAGGATCTTTCCTGTAAAATGAGTTCCCCATCTGAGGCTGTTGCTTCCACAATCGCTTATCTTGGAATTATTTGTTTTAGAAATACCTTAATAAGTGATCCAGTGATTGCTGAAGAGGTCAGAATTGCTTTTGCCCCCCTGTTAGCTGCCATGCTGTCCCCAGCAGATATTTGAGCCTTCCTGCTCAGGGCATTTCAGTGCCAGGCTCTTCCAAGCACACACAGCTCCGCCGGTTGAGCTGACCATGCGGGCGGTGACCTGCGCTTGCTCTAATTCCCTTTCCTTAATCAGAGCGTGTCTTGGAACTCTTTTCCCTTCCCCTGCCCTTGCAAACCCATCCATGAACACATTTTGTCCCTCAGGCCAGAGAATGTCTCATCAGTCTCTCCTGTGCTGGCTCTGGAGCTCTGTCCCTTGAATGCAGCCATGGGTTTGTTGCCAGCCCCTGTGCAGGCTGTTCAAACAGGAGGCTGGGTTAAACCCTTCCCCTGTCCTCAATTCTAAATCCTCCTGTGCCACTGAACAAGTTTCATTCTGTAATCACTGAGCACTGCTCATCCATGTAGAGGCTCTTTTGGTGATCAAAGCTTTAATTTGGTGCCAGACTTGAACCACCGGAGATCCTCCTGCCATCAGTTTTTGGGCCTCAGGTCCCATTAAATCTATAGCTGCAAAATTCTGCAGAGAGTGAGGCCACTCTGGCCCCTCGGTTGAACATTTCTGCTCAAGAGTCCCTTTGGCATAGCTCTGTGTAACATCCACATTTTTAAAAGAGAGGTTCATTTTCCTGGTAAATATTTAAAGTTTTAATAAAAGGCAATAAGAGACAAATAATAAAGCAAAAGGTTATAACAGCAGGATGCTTGGCCTTCAGCCAAGAGCACACCCTAACTCAGAAAGTATTTCCTTAAATGCATCAACCTCTTGCATATTCATCGGTCTTTTAGGCATTGTTCAAACACATTCCCCCCCCAACCTGTAAACCAACTTTTTTTGCTTCCCTGGAGGTCTGGTGTCCCATAATCAAAGAATGTGAAGGATTTCCTGATTATCTTTTCTACCATTCTCTGAGTTAGTTGCATGAAGAAAAGCTTTTTACCTCACCATGTTGTAGTCCAAGAAAAATATATTTATCACACTACTATTTCTAAGTTTTGTTAATGGGAAAACTAAAAGAAACCATATTAATACAGCAAGTTTTCCAACATTATACATGTAGCTTTTGTTTTAATATTTGCCAAAAGTCAATAATATAATACCTACTTTAACATGCATACAATTAAAATTTCTGAGTCTGCAAGAGCCATGGATGGGGCAACAATCATTTTGGTTTTATTTCATTTTCTGAAGTTTTGCTGTTTCTTGAATCCATACAAGAACATTGAGGCTATCTGGTTTTAAAAAATTATAAAATGTTCTGGCTCGAACAGAGGATCCTCAGTCCAGGTCCTGCAATTCCTTATTAGTCCTCAGAATTGTCTCAGGTCCGTTTTATTGCTGGGTAACGTTACTTCTGAGATTCCCTGGTCCTTCTCTGGGTCAATTCAATGCAAACCTTCAGTCAATATATGTCCCAAATATTTAACCATTTTCCCTCCTATTTGCGCTTTTTTTTCCCCAAGTACTGAAAGCTGCTTTTCAGCCTGAACATTCAGACATTTCACAGAGGCTTCTTCTACTTGGCTGAAGTACTTGAGAGGTGCAGACTTGCCAATGCACCCACTGCATCCCCCTTGGCAGAGCAGCAGTCTGTGTGGTCAATTAATAACATTTTCTGAACCTGATGGCTTCTGCTGTCACTTCCTTATGTGCACGTCCCTGGCCCTGTCTCCAGGCGGATTCCCAGCATCTGTTTGTAAAGACACTTTCCTGTTCTCCCTTCCATGGGGGTCCAGGCAGAGCCGCAGCTCCCAGCGTTCCCCACCTGGACCCCACCTGCCCCCCCGGGCCCCAGCGCCCCCCGGGAGGGGAATTTGGGGAGGTGGGAGGGGGCAGCGCCAAGGCCGGGCCCCCCCGCGCTGCCGTGGCGGGAGCGGCTGCAGTGGGGACCGAGTGCGGGCGGGAGCGGCCGAGAGCCCAGCGCTGCCCCAGCCCGAGCTGCCCCAGCTCCATCCCTGCCCCTGCGCTGGGATGCTGTGGGTTTGGGGGGAAGAGGGAGCCGGCAGGGGGTGCTGGGCCTGGGGGCAGCAGGAGAAGGGAAGGAGAAGCAGGGCTGGAGAACAAAATGGTCAAAGGATGGACGTAGGGGGAGAAGGTGGGATTGTGCATGAGGAAGAAGAATAGTAGGAGGAAGAGGAATGTGGGAAGAGCAGGGACAGAGGAGGAAGAGGAACAGAAATGGGAAGCAGCACAAGATTTCAACTCTACCTGTATATGCAGCCTCTCCCCAGGCCCCAGAATCATTGCCCCCACTCCCCCCCGCCACATGCAGGAGGTGATTGGAGAGGGGGTATCCACAATTTTCACAGGAGTGATTCTTGGTGTTTCTGAGCTTTATTGGGCTAAAAGTTGGTGCTTTGGTTTTTTGCAGGACCTAAAACTTTATGTTTTGGAGGGGGTTCTGGCTAAATCTTGCTGTTTGGGGGGTTGGTTTTTTTTGTGTGTGTCTTGAAGTCTTGAGGATTTTTGATCTGAATCTTGGTGTTTTGGAGGTTCTTTCAGATGCAAAGTGCCCAATGTGTTCCTGAGTTACTCTGGGGCAAGTAGGAACCCCCAGCCTAATGCCCTTTCCTCTTTTTTTTTTCCCAAACCAGGATTTTTCATTCCCAAGGCGTGGGTGGATGGAGGAGGAGGAAAAGCCCCAGAGATCCCTCAGGAGGAGGGGCTGCAATCCCAGCCCAGGGAGCTGCGAGGAGGAAAGACCCTCCCTGAGCCGGGAAGGCGGCCGGAGATGCAGGCAGAGCTCAGAGCTGGTGGAGAAGCCTCATGGAGGGGAGAAGCCCCACAAGTGCTTGGAATGTGGGAAGGGTTTCAGCTGCAGCTCCAAGCTGATCCTGCACCAGATGATCCACACGGGGGAGAAGCCCTACGAGTGTGGGAAATGTCGAAAGAGTTTCATTACTATTTCTTGCCTGTTGCGGCACCAAGTGATCCACTCAGGGGACCGGCCCTACACCTGCTTGGAATGTGGGAAGAGCTTTGGGTGGAGCTCCACCCTTAGAAACCACCAGCGCATCCACACCGGGGAGAGGCCCTACAAGTGTCCCAAGTGTGGGAAGAGGTTTCAGACCAGCTTCAATTGTCTCCTACATGAGCGGATTCACAGAGAGGAGAGGCCCTTCCGCTGCCCCGACTGCGGGAAGGGATTCAAGCGCAACTCCACCCTCACCAGACACCGGCGCATCCACACTGGGGAGAGGCTCTACGAGTGTCCTGAGTGTGGGAAGAGCTTCTCCACGAGCTCTCACTTGACCCGACACCAACGGAGGCTCCACTGAGGGAAGCCCTGTGAGTGCCCCGAGTGTGGGAAGAGCTTCGTGCTCTGCTCCAGCTCCATCCCCCATGGGAGGATCGGTGTTGGATGATCCCCAGTGACCCCCGTTGGGCAGAGCCCTCGTGATCCTTGGTCCTGATGATCTGTGTTGGTTGGGGCGAAGGGGCTGGAGAGATTTCTTTCCCTTCTCCTTGTCCTGCTGTGGTTTGGTTGTTAATAAATTCCCTCCCGTGCCCAGGCTGGGTCTGTTGTTCCCGTTCGGTGCTCGGGGCGGGATCTCTCCTGTTCCTTCTCTCCACTCCCGGGCCTCTCCTCAGCCAATCAGACAATGCGATGAAGAAGATTCAGCCAATCAGGGAGAGCAGCTCTGATGACTCACCGGTTGCCGGGCAGACCCGCAGCACCCAGTGTTCCCCACCTGGACCCCGCCCTCCCCGCCCAATCACGATCCCTCCCCAGTCCCGCCGGACAATAAACGGGACGGGGCGAACTGGGAAGCTTTATTGGGAACACTGGGAGCAGCTGGGCTGGGGTAGAAGACAGCGGGGTTGGGGGGAACAAACGACCTCTCCCAAAATCAGCGCGGGGACGGGGCTTGGGGTCCTGGCCGTGTCCGAGGCCACGGGGAGGGGCTGCAGCCACTGCTGGGTCAGGAGCTCCCCGGGCAGAGGAAAGGGGGTGGCACCGAGCTGGGGGCTCCATGGGGAGCACAAATGTTCTGGGAGAGCCAACCCCCTCCCCCCCACACCTTCTTGCACAGGTAGAAGCCGAGCCCCAGTGCCAGGAAGAGAAACCCCAACACGGAGCCCCCGATCCCCATCAGCGCCTTGCAGCGCAGCGTCCAGCAGCACCTCTGGGGGTCCGCAGGCCTCAGGACCCCCCAAAACCTCTCACAGACACCCCAAGCCCCTCTAAGAACCCTCCCAGTCTCCTCCAGCCGACCTAGAGCTCCCTAAAACCTCCTCTCAGTCTTTCCCAGCCTTCCCAGGACCCACCAAAGCCCCTCCTGTCCCTTTCAGGATCCCATAACCCCCTCCCATTTCCCCCTCAGTGCCCCAGCACCCCCAAACCCTTTCCCAGTCTCTTCCCTGCAAAACCAACCTCATTCCAACCCTGCTTTTCAATCCCTGCTCTCTTTCCATCCCCTCCAGGCTCACTCAAATCCCACCCTGTCATGAACAGCACCCCCAAACTCCCTCCCAGTGCCCACTGGGACCCCCAGAACCCCATGACACCCTCCCCATCATCCTTCAAACCCCTTCTCAGCCCTTCTAGACCCCCCTTCTTTACTCCCAGTTTAAACCAGACTATCTCAATTTTCCTCCCAATTACTCCCAGCACATCCCAACTGCTCTCCCAGGCCCCCAGTGCCTCCCCCACTCCCCCTGCACTGTGGGGTCCAGGCTGTGCCCCAGTGCTGGCTCAGGGGGTGCTCCAGGCTGACGTGCTCCACCTGGCACCTGGAGGTGACTGTGCACAGGGAGGGATTTCCAGCAGCACCAGGAGCTGGAAGAAATCCAGTCCCCATTGGGGACCAGGTCAGTGGCCACCACATGCCCTGAGAGCTCCTGCTGGCCCTGGAACCACCTCAGCTGGATGTGGGCAGGGTAGAAATCCATCACAGAGCAGAGCAGGCAGCCAGGGCTGGGCTGGGAGCTCAAGGGCCACAGTGAGATGGAAAAACTGGGGAGCACTGGGAGAGATGGGAGAGGGCTGGTGTGGCACTGAGGGAGACTGGAAATGGACTGGGAGGCACTAGGGGTGCACTGGGAAAGAGGGTGGAGGACTGGGAGTGGCCTGAGAAGGCTGGGAATGACTGAGCATAGATTGGGAATTGACTGAGAAGGACGGGCAGGGTCTGGGAGGGACTATGGGGACAGTGGGATGAACTGAGGTGGCCCTGGGAGGGACTGGGATGGACTGGGAGAGCCACAGAGTCACTGGGGGAGGGGCAGGAAGCCCCAGGGATGGGCACAAGGAGTGCTGGGGGCTCTGGGGTGATTCCCAGGGAGGTTTTGAGGGGCTCCAGGGTCATTCCCAGGCCAGGGCCTGACGGGACCTGCTCTGCCCCACGCTCAGCTCTGCGCTCCATGAGGAACGGGGTTATCACCTCGTGGTTGTGCTGGCACTGAGTGTTCACAGAGCCCACAGGAACTCCAGCCATTCCAGGCTGCTGATCAAGTGCCTCACATTCATCTCCCCACAGGGAGTGTCCACCCTTCTCCCTATTTCTCCTTTCACATCTCTCCCCTCCGTTATCCTCAGCTGCTCCCTGGGAGCTTCTCAGACCTCCAGAGCTCTTGGCTCCTACTCTGTTGGGTTATCTTAAACAAGCAAAGCAGCTAACAGTTAAAAAGGTTATTTATTACAAAACACCTTTTATTACAAAGCACATCAGTTTCAAAAGGCACGAAGTAAAGCAATAGCAAAGCAGCAGCAAAGCAAAAGCCTGGCAAAGAGCAGATGGCTAAAAGCCCTGGCAAAAGCCAATGGCTAAAAGCCGATGGCTGAAAAGCAACAACTCTCCCCAATACATACCTTATATAGGATTTTCCAAAAGCTAAGACACAAACTCGGACCACCACTCCTTAACCTATGAGAATTCTAGTTTCTTAGCACACCAGGTTACGTATAGAACTATTCATACAACCTATCTTGTTCCATTTGAAATGTGTAAGCAATATTCTTACTATAGCTCTATTATGTCTGTGTCCTGTCTACAACTGTGGGCCTGGAGCCTCTTGCTGTTTTCAAGCTTCACTAGAACTCGCACTGCTACTGTGGCATTTGAAACCTTTCACTTACTAAAAGCATTAGAACTCACCCTAAAACTTACTAACTTACTTCTACTTAAACATCTACTTTATGTGTGAGTGGCTTAATATACTTCAATCCATCCAAAGGCTTTAATTCAACCCCTGCACTCTGGTTTCTCTCTGAAGAACTCAGAGAGATCCCTGACTCACTGACTCCAACATCTCCCCCTCCTCTTAGAACCATAAAGATTCCCTTAACAGACTTATTAATCATTTGTGAAATGCATGGAGAAAACAAGGCACCATGATTAGCACCAAAAACTTTTTCATCCATGATGCTGAATTCCAATTCACTAAACAAACCATCCAAACTGTACCATTCTGTGACTCATATCACTTGCAGGCTACTTGGCCCATTTTCTCCTCCTGGGGGCCCTCTGGTAGCAGAGAAGGTCATCCCTTTCATCAAGGTCTGGCACAGCGTGTGTCCCCACCGCTCAACGCCTGCTGGATTGCAGCCAGCAGCAGAGCTAAAAATCTTCTTGGTGGCAAACACAGAGGCCAACCCAGCCTTGCCCTTGACTATTTCAGGAGGGTCTTGGCCAGCCCTGCTCCTTTCACCCAGTCATCAGAGCAAAACTTCACCTGCTTCATTCAGGAACAAATGGGCATCATGGCAAAGCACACACAGATTTGCATTAACAATATAACTACAAGGATAGCTAAACAAGTGAAAAGGAGTTTTTCTGGGGTTGTGTTGGACAGACATATGATATTTAAACTTAATACCTTAACTAAAGTTACTTAAGCATTTACTTTAACTTGGCTAACTGACAAATCTGTAATACTAAAAGCAAACAAGGCACAAGCATAAACATAACACATAATTGAACCTCATATTTTTCTTAGACTATTATCTAACAAAAAAATTCTACAATACTACTGATTCCCCCCTTAAAAAAAAAAAAGTTCACAAACTTCTGCAGGTAAAACACAATACAACAATCAACAATCCTTTAAATAACAGACATACATTTATAAATCTAGATAATCATCAATCCTTAAAAAACTGTGTCATCACCCCAGAGTCTGTAAACAGCTGACAAGTCTTGATTCAATGAGGAATTAGATGTTCATCGTTAGAAAATGAGCATCAATTTCACCCCAAAATTAGCTTCAGCTGCCATATTGATAGGGTCAAATTGCCAAGTCAAAACGACTGGAGCATTATTTTGATGCAGCAAACACCTGGGTTTACACAATATTTCCCTTCCAGGTAGAATTAAGGTCTGGCCTCTGCCTAAATTCTAATTGGAAGAGAACCCCCAACACCTTCTTATTAAAAAGCAAGACTCTTAAGAACAAAAGCTACAATTAAACATTTCAGGGTGAGAAAGAAATCAAACTCCTTCAGCAGCTTGTTCTCTCTGAAATTTTTCCTCAGGATGAGATGCTTTGAACATGGCAGGCTGCTGGAGTGCTTCTGTAATAACAACTGGGGAAAACTGTAAGACTAGAAATTCAGAAGAGGCTTTCAGGGAAACTCAGATAATTTTCTTGGAACTCTGAAAAATACTTAAAATCATGAGACAGCACAGGGTCAGGTCATAGGAGACCTGCTAAAATAAGAGAGAGAATTAATAAAAAAGAAAACAAAGGAATATTAAATTCACAACTTAACTAATTATCTTCATACATTTGATTCAGGGGCATGTCTGGAGGTTTTCTAAAATTTACTTGGAATGTTGAAAGAATTCAAGTTAAACAACAAAATAGAAATCAAAATCATTCTGTAATACAGAATTCATACTCTTAATACAAATGAAGCATTTCATTGATAATTTGACAAATATAAAAAAGAAATCTATTACAATTTGATTTGAAGGATCGGCATTAAATAGTGACTGGGACTCTGAAACATTACACCATTATTTGAAATCTCACTTTGGGGCTGTACATGGACTGACTACATTTGAAAGGGAACAAATCAATGCAGCCCATGAAAGAATGGGGAAGCTAAAGCATACCCCGGAGGATGGAGGAATTGACCACCGGGTGCGGGCGTGGCTCTCCGGAGCTGAGCCTAAGAATGCCGGAGATACTCAAGAAACAGATCCCCCCTGGTCATTTAACAAAAGGCAACAAGGAGACGAAACACGCTGGATACCAGCCAAGTGAGTGCGGCTTTATCTCCAGAAGACCACGGCAGATGGCAACATTGCAGAAAACTCATCTTAAAGCTGTTATGCCAAGAATTTAATGCACTGTTTTTGTAACATATCGACTGCGATCTTTGTGCTTCGCTAAATTGGGATTCCCCTTTGCTTATTAAGGATGCACAAGTATTGGTTTATGGATATATAGCACGTAGGAAGTGGGTTTTAGAGAGATGTTGCTCAGAGTGTAGGGGAAAAGTAGATATTATAGTGATTAAATGTGGAGGTTGTGGACGGATTGAGAAGGTTAAGGATACTAGATGGGTAAATCAAGCATTGGGTGGATGCATTAGATGTACTGACCCGTTTGTTACCCGGAATCCCTGGGAACAACTATGGGAACTTGCAGGAGAACAGGTTTTGAGAGAACTGGGAATTCCCCAATTGTTTGAAAACGTAGAAGCTTTGCAGTTTGGCATGTTGCTTTTGTAGTGTGGTGTGCTTTGCGCCGATTACAGATAGCTGTTAAAACACGGGCACTGGCGTGGGGTTTTTCTCGGTGCTGCGCTAAACATAATCAAGATGGGGGGGCTATACGCTCCTTATTAACCAAGAACTTCCAGCCTTAACTGCGATAATTGGATGCTGTTTGGCACTGACTTTTTTCGGTCCTTGTGAAAATGTTTGGGTAACCATAGCAAATCAAACAGGTCAAACTTCACTCTGCTTAAGTTTAGGAAGCGTTAATAGTCCTTTTAAGACCTGTCTGTTTGGAGTGTCAACCTGGCAACCTTCCAATTTTATGGGATTCGTAAAGGATGCCGCTGTGCAAAACGAGACTCAAATGCTTAAGGAGGTAAATCAGACAGCAGAAGGATTGAATCGCGATCAGCTTGATGGAGGGTGGCAGTGTCATATTATTTTGGCTCTGAATATCACTCTTGATTCCCCACCAGAAGAAATAGACATTGTAGGATGTAGCAATGATAGTATGGCAAATAAAACAGGTGGATGGTTCTCATTTGAGCCACTTAAGGATTCACAATGGAATCAGGACCAATACTTGTGGGCATCTCTGAAATCTGATTTGCAGGATCATGAGGTGCTCGGAACCCTTTATTCTAAATGCAATGGAAACAACATTACGATGCCCCTAAAGTTGCCAAAAGGTATTTTCTTAATTTGTGGGAACAGAGCATGGAATGGTATCCCTGCTTGACCTAGAGGAGGACCGTGCTATCTTGGTCAGTTAACATTGTTTCATCCCAATGCATCCTCACTGATGACGATTTCTAGGATCAGGGCCAAACGCGGTGTGCATGACTTAGACTGTAAAGACACCGGCAGTCCTCAGTTTTGGTCTGAGCTCAAACAAGTAGTTGTAGCCACGATCCTTCCCGGAGCAGCAGCTCGCAAGGCAATGGTATTAGCTGAACAACTTGCCTGCTGGGCAAAGGATAAACTAAACACGACATCACAGATATTGGATAAACTTAGTGCGGATGTGTCCAGTGTCAATCATGCAGTTTTGCAGAATCGAGCTGCCATTGATTATCTTTTGCTAGCCCATGGCCATGGTTGTGAAGAGTCTGAAGGCATGTGTTGTATGAACTTGTCTGACCATTCAGTGTCAATTCACGCAAAAATTAAGAAACTACAGAATCATCTGCATGATCTGAAACAGCAGGATGGGTTAGGACTAGAGGGATGGTTATCTTTTTTAGGGCTTGGACCATGGCTTAGTAGCATTATAGCACATTTTGGGGGAATTTTGCTTTTGTTTTTATTGTGTTTGCTGCTTGGCCCATGCATTGCAAGATGTAAAACGCAACACTTAGAGGAAATTATCTATGCTGTTTTTGAAAAAAGAGGGGGAGATGCTGCGGTAATGGGAATAATGAAATACCATGAGAGATTATAAAAGTGGCTTTTGCTAGGCCCAGGGCAGGCCCAGGGCTATTATAATAGCGATGCTTACTAGGCCCAAGGACAGAGTGTCCTTGTAGACGATGGAATGAGGGGATTTCCAGAAACTAGATAAAAAGCAGGAAATAGAAATTAATTTCAGCCATATACCGTTATATTTAGTAAGAAAAGCAACCAATTATAATTTAGAGTAGGCCTCGTGCACGGCGCGTGTAAAGTGTATCTAACCAATTAAGACAAAGACAAGATGCTGCTTGTCGTGTGTACGGAACTAAAAGGACTATATAAATCACTGTAACAAAGCAGTAAATCGGAGTGTTATCCCTACATCGCATCGGTGTGTTTACTCCCCAAGCTTAGGGCCGCGGCAGGTGGGCAACTGCCTTAGGGTGAAGCATGTGGGGCAGCACTGGGGTGGAAATAGCCATGAAGAATAGAACTGCCTGCTAATATGCATTCTCCATCAGACTTGGCACAGGCCAGGTGGGGCTGTTGAAGGGTGAGTGGGCCTTACTGACCACCCCTTGGCTCTCCAGCTCAAAGATCATCTTGTGGATGGGGATCATGGCATCTTGATTCGTCTGACACTGCCAGTGGTGCACTGTCAAGGTGGCCATTGGTACTTGTTGCTCTGTCACATTCAGGAGTCCCACTGCAGATGGATTTTCTGACAGTCCAGGCAAGGTGTTCAACTGCTCAATGCCCTCTGCCTCTACAGCAGCTATTTCAGAAGTGCACCTGAGTCCCTTTGGGTCTTTGTAGTAGCTGTTCCAGAGGAAGTCTTTGCCCAAAATACATGGAGCCTCTGGGCCAGTCACAGTTGGATGTTTCTGCCACTCCTTGCCAGTCAGGCTCACTTTGGTTCGACAGAGTCAATTCCTACAATTCCCCCGTCAACCCAGCAGTGGAAACAGGTTCTGCCAACACGTCCCGATGGCATTAGGGTACACTGCACACCAATATCAACTAATGCCTCCATTTCTATGGCTCTGATGAGCAGGCCATTGGATCCACATCGTTTTTCCTGTGCCTCTCCCTGTCTAGATACAGGGCCCCTCTAGCCCTGGTTATTATTTCCTTCCTAGTAAACATACTAGAGGTTCCTTCAAGGGGATTCAACAGATCATCTTCCCTTCTGTAATACACAGCACCTTGGATATGGGAGGCTGAGGCTCCTTCACTTTAGTGGAACTCCTGAGTTGGTGCACTGTGCTGCCAGGACAGAAGTGGGCTTCCCATCCCACCTTCTCATGTCTTCCCCATGGCCATGCAGACAGAACACAGGTCAGCCTGTGGGGTGCATCCTCTCTCCCAGCTGGGGACGTTGGGCTCTGACTTTGGGGCCTGTGACTTTCACAGGTGCCATATGGGAACTGTTCCTCCTCACCTCCTCCCTCATCTCCTCTTGGAGGCTCTTAATCCCAGCAGAGACATGAGCCTGCATCGGGCCATTGATCGCACTCTCATAGTTCCTCAGCTTATGGGTGACAGCACCCACTGTCTCTCAGTTGTTATCAGCATTAATTCTTGCAATAAAAGTGGTATATTGAGATGGCCCCAGGGTTGCCAGATTGCACAACATCTGCCCTGTGCACCTGACCTTGTCAGGGTCATTGTCATGCTGTCCATCCCTCCCAAAGAGTTCCTCCAATACTGCCACTTCCCTCAGTTGCTGGATCCCTTCCTCAAGGGTCTTCCAGCACATTCTATGATGGTGCTCCTGCATTCTCTCTCTGTGGACAAACCTCTCTCTCACACTCATTAAAAGCCGCCCCCAGAGGGAAAGGGGGCCTGGCTCCCTTACAAATACCTGATCCACACCTGAGTCCTGGGTTAAAGATCCCAATTTCCTTGCCTCAGTAACATCCAGTTGCACACCTGTATCCATAAGGTTCCAGACCCGAAGTAACCAAGTTGTAAAAGCCTCACTGCACCATCGTGCAATGTCTTTTTGCAGATTACAAAGATTTTCATAAGACAGGGACTCGAATGACAATCTCAACCTCTGGTTCTCCTTCTGTTTGTAAGGACCCTCCTTGCTGATCCTTATTATCCAGGGGCTTTTTTTTCATCTTAAAATTTTTACTTTCCATAGGGGCAACTGCTGCTGGCGGTGAGTGCCTTTCAAGTTCAGTTGCAACCTGACAGATGTAATGTTTGTGAAATCCACTGCAGCACAATCAGACTCTCCCTTTCTAGGGCAGGGGGAGGGTTTCTCACCAGCTGGGGAAAGGCACTCCTTCAGTATCTGGCCTATCTCCTTCACTAGAACCCCCACCCACTCTGGGTGGTTCCTTTCTGAGGTGGGCTGTGGGGCAGGGTCAGGCTCTGGGGCAGCATCCCTGGTCTCTGGGGTAGGTATCAGAGGGGTTATCAAGCCAATATCCCCTTATCTCTGAATGTGAAATAGAATAGGTTGAACAGGCATATCAGCAACACCAGCCACTGGATGATATCATTAGCATTTAGAGGAGATTGGAACCCTTCAAAAACTGGTGGGGGTGACCAAAAAACTGGGTGAAGGGTTGGGAGAAAATTGCCCTCCTGTCACTTCCTCACAATAAGTACCATTACTAAAGTAATCCCAAAACATACAGTTAGGAGTGTGATAGCTCTGAATCCATGTTGTGGTCGCCTGCAAGAGTTATATTAGGATTTGCAGGGATTGCAAGAATGTGTGCAACCATGCCATATAAGGGGACAGTCTACTAAGAAGACGTGCAAGGAAGGCCACCAGCCTTCATCAGACGACCACCGAGAGGCAAAAGAAGATCCCCTAGTAACAACACAACGCAGGCGCAGAGAGACTTTCGACACGTCACAATATAGGAAGAAGGACTGTCTATAAATCAAGTGTGGTTTTGCAACATAGTGTGGCTAAGCGGAGGTGCGTCCTCGCTTACGCTGCCCAGCGCTGTTTTTGCCTGTTATTGTTTGCTCTAACATAATAAATTCTAATTGGCTTTTTAACTCAGATTGGACTACGAGTTCTCTATCTATAAAAGAACCCTTTGCACCTGCAATAAGCAAGAAATCTGTCTCATAAGAATCAGTGAACAAAATATATAAACTAACCAAGAATAGAAAAATTTGATAAGTAAAATACCTTTACTAACCAATGGAGTGATTAGCAAGAAAACTACAATCCAAATAGAGTTACACACGAGGTCTGTAAAAACTGTAAAAAATAAGCTGTGAAGAAAGAATTGGGTTTTCTGCATGAAGAAAATCGAGTCACGGCTGTTTTATTACAGCAATCGTAACTCCTAAACTCTGAGCCTGTCATTAATAGTTCTCACCCAACAGCTCCTCAGACATGGATGCTGCAGCTCCAGTGAGAAACCTCATCCCAAATTAGATGTATGCTGTCTTCTGCCACCCTGTTTGCAATGTGCCCTCGCAGATGGGTGTCACAGAGCATTTTACCCTTTTAATAAAAAGGAAAGGGCAGTTGTTGCAGTGCAAGCTGCTTGCAATAGGCGCTGCCTTGGAAAGCTTGGCTCGGTACCATGGGCCGCCCGGGTGGATTTAACCGGTCGGATTCCACCTGGGCTGCAGGCATGGGATTGGCCAAAGGAGCTGGGCAGCACCAAGACCTCAAGCAATGATATGCTCAGGCATGAGGATTCTGGACCCCCAATAAAGGGAGCCTCCAGGAATAAACTGTCACTGTTGTGCACACAAGGTGAGCAGTGTGTCTTGTCTGTCTGCAGCTCTGCCTCCACCACGAGGCTGCCAGTCAAGCAGTTACAGAGTGGGACCCCTCCCAATGCAATTTGAGGGTCCCAGTATCCTTTGTTCCTTCCCTCTTCCCCCCCTTCCCCATTTCCCCCAGACTACCATCCTGTTCCACTTGATTAGTTTTGGCAGTTCAGGCACATTTTCCGTCAATTTAGGCATCACCTGGAAGCTTTTTCCTGGCAGGAATCCCTGATTTCTGGGGTTTTGGGTGTAGTTTAGGAAGGGGACAGTTCTGTCTGGCTTTCCCCTCCCTCTTGTGGCCTCTCACCTGCCCTGACACCCTGGAGGTGCTGGGATTTCCCTCCTGGGGACAAGGACATTCATTCCATTCATTTTCCTTATAGAAAAAGCAAAAAGTAAAATATGTGTGATATCTAAAATAAAATTCAAAACAAACATGAAAAAAAATGAAGTAATGGCAGAGCTGCTTCTCCTGGGACTTTGGGTTTCTTGTCGATTTCCGAGATGGGTCTGAGACAGAAACCAGTGCGTGGGACAGACATTGCTGCCGAAGGGCTTCGTAGTGCCAAAATTAAAGTGTCGAGTATCAAGTAACACCCTGAGGTACTTGGGCATCCCAGTGCCCACGTTGGATTCCCTCGTTTGAAGCTGAAAGCAGAGCTCCGGCTGTGACTCTGCTTTGTAACAATGAATGTAAGAAATTCAACTCAGTTCCCTGTTCCCTCCCTCCTCTGCCCAGCGGTGCAGGGAGAAGGGATGGGGTTACGGTCAGTTCGTGCCGCTGCTTCCCCTCAGGGACAGGAATCCTTGCCCTGCTCCAGGCCGTGGGGTCCCTTCCATGGGGTCAGTCTGTCCCCTGTCCAGCGGGGTCCCTCCCCACCCGTGCGGTCACTCCTCGGCCCGGCCCTGAGGCGCGGGGCAGTCGCGGGGCAGCCGCGCTCCGGCCCCGTCAGCGGCAGCGCCGGTTCGTGCTGGGCAGGAGCGGCAGAAGGAGCCGGGCGGCGGCGGGGGCTCAATCCCGTCAGGAGGAAGAAGAGGAAGAAGATGGAGGGGCTGGGGCCGCCTGCGGTGTCCGATCCCTGGGGAGCAGCGGGGAGGCCTCGGGGAGCGGCGGCGGGCGGGGCCCTGTTGGAGCCGCCCCGAGGGATTTGTGCTGTCCTGGGTCCCCGAAGGACTCGCTCCATGGGACGGGCGAGGTGGGAATGAAAGGAGAGACTAAAATGCGAATAAGAGACTAAAATGGAATCACAGAGCCGCACCAAGGGCGTCTCCTCTGCTCAGGTCTGAAGGAGCTGCACCAAAACACGTGGGGGTGGTGAACAGAACAAAATACAGAGAATAGAGTAAAATAGAAGAAAAAGCTGCACCAGGATTCCCTAGCACCCGGTGTCACTGAAGAGCCACACCCCGGGATGGACAAGGTCGGGTGTGGCCAGAACGGCAGCGCCGGGGCGAGTGGGAGGTGTGAATAGAATTAAACACAGAGAATAGAAGAAAATACAAGAAAAGAGGCACACTGAGGGTTCCCACTGTGTGTCTGGTGGAAGAGCTGCACCGAGAGCAGCAAGAGGCGGCGGTAGAGAACAGAATAAAAAACACCAAAAAAACCCGCACCAGCAGTGGCCGCTCCCCGACACTAAAAGCGCCGCCCTGAGGCTTTGTCGGGGCAGCACTGGGGGGTCTCGGCCGCTCCGTGTCACTGAAGGAGCCGCAGCGAGGGGCGGGCAGGGCGCGGCCCGGATCGAGCCCCTCGAGCTGCGAGACGAGCGGTGACTCTGTGGGACCGCGGCGGGGCCGAGCGGTGGCAGCAGCCGGAGCCGGAGAAGCGGCTTTGAGTGGCTGAGATGAGCTGGGTGTTCCCAAGCAGCTCCGCTCAGCCCTCGGCCACCACGCTGGGGCCACTGCAAAATTTTCAACCCCCGCCGCAAATGAAGGCCAGGCCCCGCAGGTCCTGCTGCCGCCCAGAAATGATGGAGGACACACAACTGACAGCAGAAATAATTTCAAGTAGCAGCACTTTATTACACCCCAGTGCAATCTTTCATATCCTTTTCCCTTAGACATAACCCCTTTGTGCCCTTTTACTCTTTTGTCATGTCCACCTCTCTTACACAGCTGCACCCTATTAGGGAGGAGGCTCGGCTGCAGCCCCATTCCTAATTTCTCACAATCTGTTCTACTGCACAGAAACCCCTGAAAATCGATCCCAGATACTAAAAAACCTTCCCTTCCCGTGCACAGCGAGGGCCGTGGGCGTTCCTTATGAACTCCCCTCCCATCAGTCCCTCCTGGGCAGTGCCGGGCATTAACACAGCTCCTGGGGCTGTCCCAGCACCGGCTGCTGCCACAGGGCACGGGCTTGTCACACTTGGGTATTAAACACGACAAATCTGGGGAGGGGCACAGCCCTAGAAACCAGGACTTTGCCCTCAGGAGCTTGGAGCTGCACGAGGGGGATAAAGGATCCCCTGCACACACCGATTCCCCCGGCAGCAGCTCTGCCCTGCCAAGAACGGGGCTGTGTTTGGGAGAGGGAGGATGGCTGGGATGGCGTCTGTCATGAGACAGCCACACGTTGGGATGAAGAGCTTGGGGTGATCCGGTTACTGAGGAGGTTTTGGAGCACCTTGCAATCCTGAGGGATGAGTTACTGGGAGGGGGAAGTCACCTGGCTCTTGTCGAGTTATTCATGGCTCTGGGTCTTCAAAGAGACAAGAGCAGTTGTTGGTTGCTGTAAAGTTGTTTATTGCAGAAGTACATCAGTCTCAAAGGCAAAGAGTTCAGAATATTAAAGTCCAGGCTAAAGGCTTTTGGCACAGAGTCCCAGATAGAAGCAGCAGCAGCCTGGCATTTCTTCTTCTTCTTCCAGGTGGTGATGAAGATGGTGGTCTCTCACCCCAGTACAGGGGTTTTTATCTGTAAATCATCCAATGAGCTAAAAACATGAACCTAAAACATTCCTTCTAAACCTACTAGAATCTTAGTTCTAGAGTATGAAAGTAGGGTCATAATTTACACATATAGTTCTATCTACTCCTGTGAATGGTTTTATTTGTTCTATATAGTAAAATGAAAGCAATATTCTTACTATGTTTTCATTATGTCTGTGTACTGGTTTGAAAGGAAAAGCAGTAAGAGACTGCAAGCCAGAAATACAATTTAATAGGAAAAAGAAAAAAAACAAGTAAAATACATGAAATAGTACAAATGAAAACTACTGAGAGAGTCAGAATACAGCCTGACACTCTGCTAGTTAGGGTGGTGGTAGCAGTCCAGAGGAAGTGGTCTTGTTGAAGTAGTGATCCTGTAGAAAGGTCCAGTAGCTCTTGTCCTCTGGAAAACCAGTGGGTTTCCAGGGCTGCCTTGGTGTTCCAAATCTTAATTTTGATCTTGGTAAGAAATATCTGGCTCCTCCCCCTGAGTGGAGCATCTCACAACGAGAAGATGTAATTTTATCAGTCATGCAGTGGGACTCAATGGCCCATTAACAGAAGATTTCTACATGGAGGAAGGATGGGTTGTGGAAACTATAAAGAACACTGCCCCACCTGGCTTTTAACAGATGGCCCATGAGCAGAGGATATCTCCCACAGAGATAAGGAACACTGCCCCATTTGGTTTCCACAGTTCATGAAGATGGTGATAGAATACAAACTTATGGGCAGCTCTTTACATTGTAACCTAAGACAGTCTGGGGCTAAGTTTCTGAACTTCTAACTAGATTTTAGGGGTTTTAACTCTCTTAAGGCACTTACAGTGTATTCTTACTTAAAACTAAAACTTCTGCATATCTATGTGACTTAATAATATTCCTACATACTTAGCACTAAAACTTACACTTCTACTTCATGTCTGTGTGGCTTAATATATTTTAATTTCTCTAAAGGCTTTAAGTCAATCCCTGCATTCTTCTCTCTCTCTGAGGGACTCAGAGAGGCTTCTATTTTACACACCAACAGGCTCTGACATTGGAGTGGGGACCCACAGGGAAGGACATGGGGAGCCCATATTAGGAAAGATCCTGCTGCTTTCTGCCAGCTTTAGAGGGTCATAAATGGCTTTAGGGGTTTCCCAGTTAGTTTATGGGCGGAGGTGACCCCTTCTTTGGCAGAATCCTGATGCTTTCCACCAATTTCAGGGGTTCTAAGCGGCTTCTGGTGAACTCACTTCCATGGGTTCTGATGCCCCCCACCCACTCTTCCAACTGGTCCGGACTGGTGCTCCCAGTGCCCCATGGGGTGGGGCAGCAGGGACCCCCCCATGGCACAGCACAGCTGCTTTGGGGCTGGAGGCACCGCCCAGTGCTGGGGATGGGGCGTGTTGGGGGAGCTGGGGCCGTACTGGTGGTACTGGTGGTGCTGGGAGCTCACCTGTCTGGGGACCAGAGGGACTCAGGTGAACGTGTGTGCTCCTGCCAGGGACCCCCAGCCTGGTGTCACTCTGCCCCTGAGCTGGTCCCACTATTCCCAGTAAAGCCTCCCAGTTTGCGTGGTCCTGTTTATTGGGGGCCAGTGGGGAAAGGACTGGGAGGGACCCTAAGGGGGAGCCATGATTGGGGGAGGGGGCAGAATGGGCCCTGGCATGGATCAGGAATGGGGACTCCCATGAAAGGTCATGTCCCCCACTTCTCACCCTGCTCTGGGGGGCCTCAGCAGGAACCTGAACCCCAACATGGCACCAAGCCAACCCCAAAAGTTCTGGGACCCCCTAAACTGCCTGGGGAATTTTGGGAGGGGGCGCATGGGGGGTGCCCAGGCTGGGCCAAGAGCTCAGTGCTGCTTCAGCCCAACCTGCCCTGGCTCCATCCCAGTTTCTCTGGCAGGATGCAATGATCTTGGGAAAACAGGGAGGCCAAGGGGGAAAACTGGGCCTGGGGGAAGAAGGAGAAGAGATGGAGGAGGGCTGAGGAAGGAGCGGGAGAAGGGCAAGAGAGGATGCAGGACTAAAAAGTAGGAGGAGTGGGACCTCTCCCAATGCAATTTGTGGGTCCCAGACCCCTGCCCAAGTACTTACAAGTACCAGCCCTCTATTTTCCCCTGCTCTTCCACTACTACCTCACTGCCCACCAATCAACAACACCTGTCCCTCATAGTTCTTTTGGATGCTTCCATACCCCCTTTCCCTCAGTTTGGGCACCTCTTGAAAGCTTTTTCTGAAGGAATCTGTGACTTTGGGATTTTTGAGGTGTAGTTTGGGGGAAACAGCTCTGTCTGGCTTTCTCTCTCCTGTGGCCTCTCAGCTGCCCCTGACACCC
>JAREIS010001336.1:0-26141 GCA_030060385.1 Muscicapa striata striata
GCTTCTTCAGTTAAAAGTGCTGTGGCCACTAGGGCCTGTAGACACGTGGGCCAGCCCCGACTGACAGGGTGCAGCAGTTTGGAATAATATCCCACTGGCCTTCAACTGCCTGCCCATTCCTGAGTGAGCACCCCATATGGTGTTTGATCAGAGGTGTTTACAAATAATTGAAATGGTCTCTCAAATCCGGGAGACTTAGTACAGGGGCTTGAATTAAAGCATGTTTGACCTTTTCAAAACTTTTATCATCCTCCTCTGTCCGTTTTAGGTGATTACTGGTAAGTTTTTAATATAACAATTTCACTTTCTCACTAAATCCCTCTATCTATTGACGACAATATCCCAGCAGTCCCAAAATTTTCCTCAATTCTTTTTTTGTCTTTGGAAGTCCCAGGCTTAGTATTCCAGAGACTCTTATTAGGATCCAATTTCTTTTTTTCCTTTACTTAGCCAATGTCCTAAATATTTTACTTCTGGTTTTGTGAATTGTAACTTAGCTTTGGATACCTTCAAACCCTATTGTCCCAAAAAGTTTAAAAATTTTATAGTCCCATTTCTTTTCTTTTCCTGCTATTAATAGATCATCTACATATTGTAACAATTTCACCCCTTCTGGTGGCTCAAAAGACTGCATCAATTCTTCTAGGGCTTGCCCGAAGAGATAGGGGGATTCTGTAAAGCCCTGAGGCAATACTGTCTAATGCAGTTGTTGTTTTCTGCCCTTATCAGTGTCTTCCCATTCAAAGGCAAAATAATCTCTACTACTTTTGCTAATGGGCATGCCCAGAAGGCATCTTTTAGATCTATTGCATTCTACCAAGCCTAGTCAGGGGAGAGCTGATTTAAGGGAGTGTAAGGGTTTGCTACTACAGAAAATTTGGTAACAGTTTGTTGATTTATAGCCCTCAAATCTTGTACCAATGCTGTCTGTCTTTTTGACAGGCAAAATAGGAGTATTATGCAGGGACATATGTGGTTCTAAAGTCCCTTGTTGCAAAAAGTTTTCTATGACAGGCTTAAGGCCTTGTCTCCCTTCCAGTGATATTGGATATTGACGAACTCAAATAGGCAGATCAGGATCAGTGATTTTCACTTTGATAGATTTAATTTTTAACTTCCCTATTTCAGGGGTATGCCACACTCAGGACATATTTGTTCCTCATCCTTTTGGGTGAAGGCATAAATTGTAAGTTGCCATTGGGATACTTCAGTTTTCAAATCCAATGCCATTATTAAATACCTCCCCAGTAAATTATTTTCTGCCTCTGACAGATCATTTAATTCAATTTTGCTCTGAGTCTCAATTTGCACATTCTTAATAACAGGGACCCGACATGGTTTACCTTTTGCTCCAACCACGAGTGCTAGGTTTACACCTTTTTGGTGGATGTTTAATTGTGGATTTTTCGGCTCCTCTAACTACTAAAAATTCCACCTCCTCTCCCTGGGGACTGATTCTAAATTTTATCAAGGGCTCTTTAGGTGGTAAGGTCCCCAATACATACAGCCCCTGACACCCCTATTCATCCTCCTGGAACATTTCCTTGTCCCGTATCCTCTCTTTACAATTTTTCTTTAGACGGCCTTTGTATAACTCCTTTGTATCCCAGCATCTTAGTATTATTCCCAAAAGGCTGCCTGGTGGTATCTCTGGCACCCCACTTGTCTTATCTTTATTTCTTTGTGGATCACAGGAACTTGAACCCCTTTGTGGGTCATTGAGACTTAAAACCTTACTCTTTCTTTGTCCCATTTTTTACCTCAAGGGACTGTCTTGAGGTGTTTGTGCTCCCCCTTGTGATCCGCCCGGGTCAGGATGGGAAGGAATTTTGCCTCTACCTGGGCTGGGATGGGAAAAGCAGCTTTCCCTCTTCCCTCTGTGACTCCTGTGTTGCTCTCTGCATTTCCCTGCCCGGGTCCCACCTCTGCCTGGGCTGGGATGGGAAAAGAACCCAGCTTCTCCCTGGGCTAGGATGGGAAAAGCAGCCTCCCCTCACTCGCTTTGTCCCTTCACTGGCCGGGTCCCTTGCGGGATACCAGAATCGTGGATAGAAGGGCTCTGCTCTCACTTCATGGCAAAATCCACGTCTCATTCAGGCAAGCACACAGTCACCTCCACCAAACCAGGCAATTACTTACAGCTTCGATGCGCCTGTCTGGGTCTTCGTGTGCAAGAATTACAGGTGATTTTGCCACAATCTTCTGGGGAGCTCTTTCCTTGCTCAGTCTATATCGTGAGGTCGTTGGGTCCCGAGAACCACTGACAAACCGGGGCCACAGTAGGGGGGAGCCTCCCCGAAATCACAGTGCCTCTCAGGGCTCCAAGGATGTCCCAGGTTTTGGCACCAAATTGGTGTAAATGAGAAACAAAAAGTCTCGATACTTAGCAAAATTTATATTGCTTTATTTTATATAGATGGAGCAAGCAGCACTGGAGAACGTGGGGGGTCACTGCCCACTCCACGCTCCATCAAATCTTGGTTTGCAGCCTCTTCCGATAGTATGGTCTCCTGTTGTAATAGATCTTTTTTTTGCTGTCATAATTTTGCCAGGTAAGCAGCAGTGGTTGAATAAACATCTGGGCGAGAGTCAGTCTCATAGATAACCATCTGGTCTTCATAGATAAAACCAGCAAAAATTGGGAAGTCTGGTCTTTGTAGATAGGTAGCATTGATAAGGCAGGCAGTCTCATTTTGCAAAATCTATCAGACCATCGGAAAGTCTGATTTTGCAAACTGGTAGTAGATACAATTTGTATGGAAAACATAATATTCATAACGGGGGGATTTAAAACAGAATGATTTAATCATATATTTTCCTCTATCTAGTGTCTGTGCTTCACTTCAGCCCTTAGTATTCTGGTTTATACAAACCCCAACACTTTCATGATTAACACGAATCTTTTATCAATTATCACACAAGTTAGCCAAATCTTAAGAAAAGATCTTTCCTCCATCTCTCCTTTCTTCTAAAGGCTTAACTTTATCCCATATTCCCTCCCCACTCCCCACCCAGAGGCACAGGGGATGGGTGTCACAGTCAGGTCATGCCACAGCCGCCCCCCTCAGGGACAGGAATCCTTGTCCTGCTTCAGTCCGGGGTCCCTCCCACAGAGCACAGTCCCTCAGGAACAGGCTGCTCCAGCAGGGATCCCCCACAGGCTCACAAATCCTGCCAGGAGCCATTTCCATGGTCCTGCAGGGGCTTCCACGGGCTCGGGGCGTCTCTCAGGCCGCCCCTGCTCCAGCCCGAGCTCCTGCCGGGACTGCAGGTGGGTCCCTGCTCCATCGCGGCCTCAGCTGCAGCTCCCAGCACCTTCAGCTCAGGCTGAGCTCCCGGCGGTTCAGGGCAGCAGCGGCTGCTTCGGCCTCAGTCCGGGCCGGGCCAGGCCCGAGTCTGGAAGCGCCAATGGCCTGAGAGAGCCCGCCCCTCGCTGTGATTGGCTGATTCTGCCGTCACTCCTCAGTCTCGTGTGCTGATAGGGCGGAGTGAGGACAAGCCCGGCCCCGGGGCCAAAGGCGCCATTTTGGCAGCGTCTGTGCGTGCTCGGGAGGGGCGGCAGCGGCCGGAGCCCGGTGAGGCGGCGGCGGAGGTCGGAGGCGGCCCCAGCGCAGGTGGGAGCCGCGCTCGGTTGTGCGGGGGCTCGGGGCTCGCTGCGGGCGGAGGGGGCGGCAGGGGGCTCTGGCGGGTTCGTTGTGCCGTGCCAGGCCCGTGTTCCCCCTGGGCTGAGGGCGCTGCGGGAGCGGCTGCCCGCGGTCTCCTTCCCGCTGGGGCTGGGCAGGAGCCGCTGCCGGAGCAGCGCTGGCTCGTCCCTGTGCCTGTGGGTAGCACAGAGGTGGCTGCGCTGTGCCCGGGGCTGTGCGGGAAAATTCACGTGGCCAGAGGTTTGTGTGCCCAAAGGAGGCAGAGGGGTACTGTAAAAATGACTTTATTGATGAACAAAGGCAGAGGCCATGCGGCATTTGCCATGTGGTCTCTAAAATGCAGTCTTCTTTTTATCCTCATTTTCCCGTCTGCATCTCCCTCTCGCTTTCCCCACGGGCTAGGTACTTGGAAGTTTCAGATTTCCCGATCCGCTTTCTGCATGTCCCTTTTAATATGCACCCCCGCTACGATATTATTCTTAATTATTTCACTCTGTCCTCTTCTCATTTCTTCAAGAATTGACTGTACAGTTTTTTAATTACCATTGGCTCAATCCCTTTTCCTGGGTCTTTGATTTTGGGATTATTCTCAGTGCCCTCACTCCCTGTCCTTTTGTAGCCGTTTCTGGATCAGGCCTGGCTGCCACCTGCATCCCCTTGCTCACCTGCTGGATGAGCTGCACTCAGCAAGGTGTCGAGCATGGGAAAAAGATGAGAGTTGCTGCAGCACATCAGAGGAGGAACAGCATTCGTTGAAGCCATGGTCTGCCAGGGAACCACGAAAACGTTTTCCATTCCCATCCTTTCTACATTTGGACAGGAATATGAGTCCCTTTCTTATTTCCGTTGTTATCTGTTTCACCACTTTACGGTTATAATCGATTTGTAAATATCAGTTTCAGTAATTTCATTTTCCACAAATGTTACCTTCTTTTGTGGTGTGGTTGGGTTGGCAGGAAGGTCAAGAGCTGAATTTCTCTGGTTGGTTATTATTTCGAGGACAGCTTGTAATCATGTAATTCAAATGATAAATGAGTACTTTTTACTTTTTCCTCCAGCAGTTTTAATTTGCATTTCCAAAGCTCCTCTCTTGGCTGCCTGAAACCAGTGCTACAATTCCAGAGCAGCCATTGGATGACTCATATGTGGCCCCCTTCTAATATGCTTTTTATTTGCTATTTTAGTGTTAAAGAGTCAAGGCACTACTTGATTCTTGCCAGGATGTGCAACAGAAATCATTTCATCCGTACATAGTCCGGGTGTGCAGAGAAAATCATTCTATGGCGCATGAGTTTTACTAGATTTTTTCCTAAGTTTCATGCAGTCTGAATCCATTGGTTAGATGTTGATTGCTTCCAAGTTGGGTAATTCTTAGTATTTCCTTTCCTACTGAACACTAATTTCTTCTCTGATGTTAATTAGGTCCTACTCTAGGATTTTCTTCTCAGCCTTTTCCAAATCAGGTGTCTCCAACACTGCCAGAGAGTGTGTGTTCCTGATACTTGCTAATGGTCCTTGATGTTCCGTTAATAGATGTTATCTTTGTATCTTTCGGGCTATTCCCAGTCTGTTGAGATGTTAAACTTGTCGCATCCCTTAAAAAACCCTGTAAAATTCTTTTCCCCAATTCAAAGGAAAACCAAGCTGGAGAAATGAAATGAGATTTCAAAAAATCTAAGGTTGCCATATTTTCCAACAATCGAATCCCAGCCAGCCCAGTGTGTGAGTGTGACTGAGAGCCAGAGTGGAATTGTGCCGCTGTGTTCCCCAGCAGCTGTGGCAGTGCAGGCACAGAAAGCAGCCAAGCTGCAGCAGTGGCAGCAAGGATTGGCCCCAGTGGCTGGAGATGCCAAAGGAGGGTGGCCAGGCAGAGGATTTGAGCAGAGGATGTGTGGGCAGGCCCAGGGGCTTCCCCCGCTGTGGAGCCCTGGCTGCTGCTGCGTTGCCTTCAGTGCAGGCTCAGTGGGGCCTCCCGTGCTGGTGCTGCAGGCGGGAAGTGCAAATGTGCGGGGCTGGAGAGCCCCTGAGCCCAGGGTGAGGGGTCCCCCCGTGCTGAGCTGTGCTGGGGCTGTTTCTGTGCTCAGGGACACTTGGCATGGGCCACGGCACTTGGCCACCAGTGGGGCTTCTGTGCACTCCTCAGGCAGAGTGTAAGTCTTGGTCCAATTCCCTTTCCTTAATCAGAGCGTGTCTTGGAACTCTTTTCCTTCTCCCTTGCAGACCCATCCATGAACACATTTTGTCCCTCAGGCCAGGGAATGTCTCATCAATCTCTCCTGTGCTGGCTCTGGAGCTCTGTCCCTTGAATGCAGCCATGGGTTTGTTGCCAGCCCCTGTGCAGGCTGTTCAAACAGGAGGCTGGGTTAAACCCTTCCCCTGTCCTCAATTCTAAATCCTCCTGTGCCACTGAACAAGTTTCATTCTGTAATCACTGAGCACTGCTCATCCATGTAGAGGCTCTTTTGGTTATCAAAGCTTTAACTTGGTGCCGGAGTGTAACAACAGGAGATCCTCCTGCCATCAGTTTTTGGGCCTCAGGTCCCATTAGACCTGTGGCTGCACAATTCTGCAGACAATGAGGCCACTCTGGCCACTGGGTTAAACAGTTTAGCCCGAGAATTCCTTTGGCATTGCCCCATGTAACATCCACATTTTTAAAAATGAGTTTCACTTTCCTGGTAAATATTTAAAATTTTAATGATAGACAGTAAGCTACAAACAATAAAGCAAAAGGTTATAACAGCAGGGTGCTTTGCCTTCCGCCAAGTACACACCCTAACTCAGAAAACAAAATGCATCAACCTGTTGCATATAAATAGATCTTCATGCATTATTCAAAAGCATTAGCCTCCAACATGTAAATCAATAGTTTTTCCGTCTCTGTGGGTCTGCTGTCCCATAATCCAATAATGTGAAGGATTTCCTGATTTCTTTTCTTTTCTACCATTCTCTGAGTAAGTTACATGAACATTATACAATACCGCATTCATGTTAATATTTGCCAAAAGCCAAAAATATCATAGGTACCATAACACACATACAATGCAAATTTCTGTGTTTGGAAGAGCCATGGCTGTGTTACCAATCATTTTGGTTTTATTTATTTTTCTGAAGTTTTGCTGTTTCTTATGTCCATACCACAAAATCGAGGCTATCTGGGTTTAAAAAGTCACACAATGTTCTGGCTCGAACAGAGAATCCTCAATCCAGATCTTGCAATTTTCTATTAATCCTCAGACTTCTTGCAACTCCATTTAGTCCTGGATTACTTCTGAGATTCCCTGGTGTCTCTTTGGGTCAATACACCGCAAAATTCAGACAAAATATGTCCCAAATATTTATTTATTTTTCTTCATCATTTGCACTCTTTTTTTCAAATACTAAAATATGCTTTTTCCCATTACTCCAAGATGCTTTTTAGCCTGAACATTGAGCCATTTCACAGAGGCTTGGTCTACCACTTCTTGTTCTCCTGATTGGAGCAAGTCATCCACGTCCTGCACTAACCCAATCCCTGGGGGTGGGGTAAATTCTTGTGATATTTTCTGCAAGGCTTGCCCCAATAAGGCTGGTGCTTCCGTGCATCCCTGCAGAAGGATTGTTCATGTCTTTACCATTTTCCCTTCTACCTCTTGTTCCCACTCCAAGGCAAAATACAGTTTAGCATCCTGTGTGAGTGGGCATCCCCAGAAAGCATCTTTGACATCAAGTACTGAATGGTGTCAGTGTGAGGAGGGAACCTGGTTCAAGATGATGTAAGGATCTGAGACTGTTGGGTGCCTGGGTTTCATAAACTCTTTTATTATTCTTAGGTCCTGCACCATTCTATGGATTCCATCTGATTTCTAGACTGGCAGGATAGGAGCATTCTAGGGAGAGATCCCTGGCTCCAAAAGCCCTGCCTTTAGCAGGGACTCAATAACAGGCTGTGAGCCCTTCCTTCCCTCCCTTGGCATAGGGTATTGCTTTTAGACACCACTTGTCCTGGTTGCTTCAAAGTCCTTTGGAGAGGCCCCATTTCCATTTTCTCCTATTTTCCTGTAGCTGCCCACACTTCTGTGCTCACTTCAGCACAGGCCTTGCAGACATCTGCCAGACAAAGGCACAACTCTGTACAACCTTTACAGTATTAATTTGTATTCCCAAATTAGCCATCAAATCCCTTCTCAGTAAATTACAGTCAGAATTAGGAACAAATAAAAGCTCCTGCATTTCAAACCCATCCCCCACATCTTCTAACACTGGTGGAATAAAACACACCAGCTCATCTTTCCCACTTATCCCCTGAATACGGCTTTCTAAATCCCTTCTGGATTTCCCTTATTGCCCCCCTGGGTGTCCATGTCCTTGATTACCTCTGGGAGAAAGTGCAAACTCCCTCTACATGTTCCCAAGGGACCCTTCAGAGATATTTTGGGATCATCATCTCTTTGTGCTGGGAGCCCTTCCTGGCTTTCCCTTTCTCCCCTCCATGGGTGCCCTGCCATGTTTAGTCCCCGAAGATCCCACTGTACTCACTGATGAGATTTTCAGAGCTCTCTGGCTGGCGACTCTTCCCAGCCCCCCTGATGTGTCCCTCGTCTGTCTCCTGGTCACTCTCGGGTCCCCAGTCCATGCCCGGTGCCGCCGCCCCCCAAGGGAGCCGATCACCCAAACTGGGTGAGGCACCTTCAGCTCCACTCGCTGCCCCCGCCCCGGACGGGGGAAGGAATTCCGGCCGAGCCCCAAGGTGTGTGGAAAACTTCACATCCCCAGAGATTTGTGTGCACAAAGAAGACAGAGGAGTCCTGTAAAAGTAATTTCATTGACAGAAGAAGGGGCAGAGGCCATGGGCCATTTGCCATGGGGTCTGTGCAGTTGCCAAGGCCGGGCCCCCCCGCGCTGCCGTGGCGGGAGCGGCTGCAGTGGGGACCGAGTGCGGGCGGGAGCGGCCGAGAGCCCAGCGCTGCCCCAGCCCGAGCTGCCCCAGCTCCATCCCTGCCCCTGCGCTGGGATGCTGTGGGTTTGGGGGGAAGAGGGAGCCGGCAGGGGGTGCTGGGCCTGGGGGCAGCAGGAGAAGGGAAGGAGAAGCAGGGCTGGAGAAGAAAATGGTCAAACGATTCATGTGGGAGGAGCAGGTGGGATTGTGCAGGATGAGGAGGAATAGGAGGAGGAAGAGGAGTGTGAGGAAGAGCAGGGTCACACTAGGAGGACAAGGAGGAGCGGAAACAGGAAGCAGCACAAGGTTCCACCCCTCCCTGTATCTTCAGCCTCCTCCCAGCCACAGGAGCATTGCTACCCTCTCCTGCGTGCAGCAGGTGACCAGGCAGATGGATCCACGATTTTCACAGGGGTGAATTTTGCTGTTTCTGAGCTCTATTGGGTCAATTTTGGTGCTTTGGTTTTTTGTGGGGGCTGAATGTTTATACTTTGGAGGGTGTTTTGGGTGAAACTTTGTATTTGGAGAGTTTCTGGTCGTTGTCTTGATGTTTGGGGGATTTTTGGGCTGAATCTTGGTGTTTGGGAGGTTCTTATAGACACATGATGCCCAATGACTTCGTGAGTTGAACTTGGGCAAGGCAGAACCCCCCCTCCATGAGGTTGTTGTCTTGTTTTTTTCCCCAGAACAGGATTTTTCATTACGAAGGCATGGGCGAATGGAGGAGGAGTGCAAGTACTGGAGACCCTTCACAATGAGAGGCTGCAAACCCAGCCCAGGGAGCTGCGAGGAGGAAAGACCCTCCCTGAGCCAGGAAGGCGGCCAGAGATGCAGACAGAGATCAGAGCTGCTGGAGAAGCCTCCTGGAATGGAGAAGCTCCACAAGTGCTTGGAATGTGGGAAGGGTTTCAGCTACAACTCCCAGCTGATCCGGCACCAGGTGATCCACACTGGGGAAAAGCCGTATGGGTGTGGGAACTGTGGGAAGGGATTCAGAGATATCTGTGGCCTGTTGCGGCACCAGGTGATCCACACAGGGGAACGGCCCTACACTTGCTTGGAATGTGGGAAGAGCTTTGGGGTCAGCTCCAACCTGAGAAACCACCAGCTCATCCACACTGGGGAGAGGCCCTACCAGTGTCCTGTGTGTGATAAGAGGTTTCAGACCAGCTCCCATTGCCTCAGACATGAGCAGATTCACACAGAGGAGAGGCCCTTCCGCTGCCCCGACTGCGGGAAGGGATTCAAGCGCAGCTCCCACCTCACTGCCCACTGGCGCATCCACACTGGGGAGAGGCCCTATGAGTGTCCTGAGTGTGGGAAGAGCTTCTCACAGAGCTCTAACTTGACCCAACACCAACGGAGACACCACTAAGGGAAGCCCTGTGAGTGCCCTGAGTGTGGGAAGAGCTTCGTGCTCTGCTCCAGCTCCATCCCCCATGGGAGGATCGGTGTTGGATGATCCCCAGTGACCCCCTTGAGCAGAACCTTGGTGATTCATTGTCCTTGGTATCCGTGTTTGGGAGACACCTGGCTGTGGGGGCTCTGCATCTTCCTGGCTCCCTGTGGGCACCTGGATGAACGCAGGGGCAGGAACATCCATTGGTCACACAGCAACATTGGGAATTCCTGGGGGAGAGTGGATTTGTTGACTTTCAACCCCAGAAAATCTTCTGCTTTCAATCCTCTCTTCTGGTGGCATCCAGGAATACTGAATGGTCTTGGAGGTCTTTTCCAACCTCAGTGATCTCACAATTTTGGTTCTCTGTTTCTAAAGGGTGTCTTTCATAGCCAAATGCTGATGGATTGTGGTAAAGACCAAGATTTTGGAGACAGTGAGGTGGAAACCTTTCCAGAAAAGGTTTTCTCCCACTCAAGCACATGGATCCTCAGCTGGCATGGATAAGGAAATGCTTTTCTTCTGGACTTCATTTGCTTTCTCATCATCCCTTTAAAACATCCAACACTAAAAATAAAGATGCTGAACTAAGACATGGGTGGGGACATGGGGGGACATAGACATGGAGAGTGACATGGGTTCAAATGGACATGGATGGGGACGTGGCCATTCGTGGGGACATGAGCTTGTTGGAGTGTGTTAAATAGAAGTGTTTCTGAGTCCCTCAGAGAGGGAGAATGCAGGGATTGAATAAAGCCTTTAGAGAAATTAAAATATATTAAGCCACACAGACATGAAGTAGAAGTGTAAGTTTTAGTTTTAAGTAAGTAGGAATATTATTAAGTCACATAGATATGAAGCAGTTTTAGTTTTCAGTAAGAATATACTATAAGTGCCTTTAGAGAGTTAAAAACCCCTAAAATCTAGTCAAAATTTCAGGAACTTGGCCCCAGACTGTCCTAGGTTACAATGGAAATACATGCCCAAAAGTATGTATTCTATCACCATCTTCATGAACTGTGGGAACCAAATGGGGCAGTGTTCCTTATCTCTGTGGGAGATATCCTCTGCTAATGGGCCATCTGCTAAAACCCAGGTGGGGCAGTGTTCTTTATCTTTTCCATCCATCCATCCATCCATCCATCCATCCATCCATCCATCCATCCATCCATCTTCCAGTAAGAAATCTTCTGTTAATGGGCCATTGAGTCCCACTGCATGACTGATAAAATTACATCATCCCATTGTGAGATGCTCCACTCAGGGGAAGGAGCCAAGCATTTCCTACCTAGATAAAAACTAAAATTTGGAAGACCAAGGCAGCCCTGGAAACCCACTGGTTTCCAGAGGACAAGAGCTACCAGACCTTTCTACAGGATCACTGCTTCAACAAGACCACTTGCTCTGGACTGCTACCACCACCCTAACTAGCAGGGTGTCAGGTTGTTTTCTGACTCTGTCAGTGGTTTTCATTTGTACTATTGCATGTATTTTATAGTTTTTTCTTTTTCCTGTTAAATTGTATTTCTGACTTGGAGTCTGTCTCTCTGGTTTTGCTTTCAAACCAGTACACAGACATAATGAAAACGTAGTAAGAACATTGCTTACATTTTCTAGATAGAACAGACAGAACCATTGACAGGAATAGACAGATCTATATGCATAAACTGTAACATTACTTTCATAGTCTAGAACTAAGATTCCAGTAGGTTTAGAAGGAATATTTTATGTTTGTGTTTTTAGCTCATTGGATGGTTTATGAATAAAACCCCTTGCACGGGGGTGAGAGACCACCATCTTCATCACCACCTGGATGCAGAAGAAATGCTTTTCCTACTTGGGAGTCTACGCCAAAAGCCTTTAGCCTGGATTTTCTTATTCTGAACTTTTTGCTTTCGAGACTGATGTACTTCTGCAATAAAAACTTCACAGCAACCATCAACTGCACTTGTCTCTTTGAAGACCCAGACCCATGAATAACTCAACAAGAGCCAGGTGACTTCCCCCTCCCAGTAACTCATCCCTCAGGATTACAAGGTGCTCCAAACCCTCCTCAGTAACCGGATCACCCCAAGCTCTTCATCCCAACGTGTGGCTGTCTCATGACATACGCCATCCCAGCCATCCTCCCTCTCCCAAACACAGCCCCGTTCTTGGCAGGGCAGAGCTGCTGCTGGGGGAATCGGTGTGTGCAGGGGATCCTTTATCCCCCTCGTGCAGCTCCAAGCTCCCGAGGGCAAAGTCCTGGTTTCTAGGGCTGTGCCCCTCCCCAAATTTGTCGTGTTTAATACCCAAGTGTGACAAGCCCGTGCCCTGTGGCAGCAGCCGGTGCTGGGACAGCCCCAGGAGCTGCGTTAATGCCCGGCACTGCCCAGGAGGGACTGATGGGAGGGGAGTTCATAAGGAACCCCCACGGCCCTCGCTGTGCATGGGAAGGGAAGGTTTTTTAGTGCCTGGGATCGATTTTCAGGGGTTTCTGTGTAGGAGAGGAGATTGTGAGGAATCAGGAATGGGGCTGCGGCCGAGCGTCATCCCTAATAGGGTGGAGCTGTGTAAGACAAGTTAACATCATTAAAGGAAAAGGAGCATGGAATGCTGATCAGTACTGACCAATCACAAAAGAGTAAAAGGGCACACAGGTATTATTATCTGCCTGTAAATATTGTTGGGTATATACATTTCAAATTATTATAGTAAAAACCAATACCATTATAATTGTGATACAGTGCACACAGATAGTTTTGAACTCCTCCAATAAAACCGTAAGTAGTAAAGACCACCTTAACCGCTTTTGACTTCCCCCCTCCATTTTTTTTTTTTTTTTTTTTTCGTCATGGGGGGAACCACGCTTCCGCGGGAGAACACCGGAGCCCGTGCCACCGCTGCCTATCATTGGGCCAGAAAAAGACCCTTTTCTCCAGCATCATGTGCAGGGTAGCGACCCCCACGTCCGGAGCTCTCTCCCCCCGGCTCGGAGCCCCCTCCCCCCTCTTCTGCTGCACACCCTCCAAACTATCAGACCGAAATGGAGGGTCCGACATTCTTTGCATTCCTCAGCACAGGCCGAAACCAACAGATTTTCCCTCGGGACCTCTCCTGTAAGGAAGGATAAATCTGGAAAATCTTACAAGTATAAAAGCTTAGATTCTGAGAATATAGAAACCACAAGCGACATAGAAATGAAAGCCGTCTCTGAGATACCAAACCTCAGTTACTAAATAACGGAAAGACAATAGCATGGCCGGCAGAGGATAATCCCCTCCTGATTAAACAATGCCCGCTCCTGGAGAAGCAGGTCCAAAGGCCACAGAAGACCATGCCAGGGTCCAAAGAGTAGTTTTTAGAGTTTAAAGTGTAACACAGTATGGTAATAGAATGATTCCTATAGGCTGTATGTAAATGCTATAGAATTTGTATCTTGTGTTAGATTGGTTACTGGAAATTAGAATATGCAACATAGGAGAAGATTTATTGTATTGTCAACGGGAAATCGCTCTCTCCTCTCTCTTCGCTCTTCTCTCTTCTTCTTCTTCTCTTCACTCTCTTTATTCCCTCTCCTCTTCCCCTCCTCTCTCTCACCATCCCCCTCACCTCCACTCTCTTTCTGTCCTGCTTAAGAGCTGTGGCTGGCAGCTCTTAGCAGGACTCTTTTTCACCCACACCCTAATAATAAATCGCAACGTAGTAACTAGCTTATAGAGTGCCTGAGTTTGTCCTAGAAGCCGTCCACCGACACAAAGTATTCTACAACTGGCGCCCATACGTGATCTTCGGGCCGTTCGTCTCTTCAGCTGTGGGACACACCTCCGTGGACGGTAACTTAAAAGCTACTTGTACTTATCTTCTCGGTATTGCGAGCACAGCCTGGCGTTGCAGTGCGGCGTTCTTAGCTGGAGCTCCTAAAATATTTCTGTCGAGACAGCCAGCGGGCGAGGGAAGCCGAGCCTTGGGTGGTCTGTCTGACAGCCTCGAGCACGGGCACTGCCGCAGCGCGGTGGTGACTGGAGCTCCTGAGGAGTCTGCCGTGGAAGATCCTCGAGCTCGGAGACACTGTGGATCGGTGTCTCCTGCAGCATAGCGAGGACGTGCCACGTGCGGCGAGCACAGCAGGCGCTGCATAGCATCGCCTGAGCTGCTGCTCAGTGTGTTGGGGAGATCCCGAGCGCGCTACGCTGTTGCCTAGCGACGCATAAAGTGCTGCTCAAGAGGGGATCGATATACAGAGTTCTCCGTGCCACGGGACTGCCTGGCCAGCGTCTCTGCAGGGGCCGGATAAAGGACACTGTATCGGCAATACCGAGGTTAGTACATAATTAAATAATGGGACAGACTCACTCCGCTCAAGAGAGAGCACTCTATAAGCAACTAAAGCATTTGTTAGGTTCCACTCAATATAACCTACCTAAACAGGAGTTAAAAAATCTCTTAGAGTGGACTTTACTTAACTTTCCAGCCGTAGAACGTTCTGAAATCTTTACCAGAGACTTCTGGGTCAAAGTGGGGGTGAGGCTTTTTAATCATATTTCCCGCCGGGATATGTCTGCAGCCGAACTAGTCCCGGCTTGTCGTGCTTTAGTAGAGCTATTTGCTGAGAAACAGCAGCCCCCCGCTGCAGCCACCCCCCCAGCTTCCTCGGCTCCTCCCCCAGCTCCCGCTCCCCCGCAGCCTATCCCCGCAATCCCACCCACCGCATCCACCCCTGACCCTGCAACAAGTGTTCCCACGCTGTCAGCGACCGATCCTGCTGTGTTCCCCTCCTCCCCCGCGGCCAGAGCCGATCCTGTCCCTTCTTCTCCCTCCATAACCGCCATTGCCGTTTCCCCTTTCCCTGCTTCAGTCAGCGCCGCTGCCCGCCTCTCAGCTCAGCCTCTGCTCTCCTCCTGCCTCAGTCACAGCCGCGCCCCGCCCCTTGGCCCCCCCTGCTCCCCCGCACCCTGTCCGTCACAGCCTCGGCCCCGCCCCTTGATCCCGCTCCCGTGTCCCTCACTGCCGTGGCACCGCCCCCCGGCTCCGCCTCCGCGCACTCACCCCTTGCCTTCGCCCCCGCCGCGAGCCCGCCCCTTGCCTCTGCCTCTGCACACCCACCTCCCGGTTTCGTCAGCGCCGCGACCCCGCCCCCTGCTGCTGGCGTCATCCTGACCCCGCCCCCTCCCTCAACCCCGCGGGCGTAATGACCCAGCCCCTGCCAACAATAGCAGCCACCATTGCGACGCACGTGTTTGCTGCAGATCCAACTCCACTTGTGCCGCCGGCAGCGGCCCGCTCAGCCCCCGGCCTCAGCCCCGGGGGGGAACGGGCCAAAGCGCCGCTGCCACCGGTGCCCCCCCGCCCCAGTACAACGGCTGCCCAAGTTCGGATTCCAGGCTCCCAGTATCTGCAGACCCCCACCGCCTCGGTGCCTCAGTTTCCCGTAGCTAGCCCGCCTATTACGCCTAGCCTGGACACCACGCCGCTGACCTGTCCGCCTCCCCCCGCCGCGGCAAAGCCACAACCAGCCCCACCGCCAGCCGCCACCCTGGTCTCGGGTCCTGCCGCTTCACTTTCACCGCAGCCTCCTGCCTCCGAACTGCCGCGCCCTCCAGCCTTGTTCCTGCCTCCCGTCCCGGCCCCCTACACGGTCCAGCAACCCACGCACATCAGCGCTACTCGTCTCTTCCCAACCCCTCCCGGACCGCGGCAGCCCGCCATGAGCGCAGACAGCACGCTCGACCACATCACACCGGCAACGAACAACGCACATGCACAGGACTCGCCAGCGCCCGGACTGCCTGCACCTATACTGTCAAATCCACCACCGAACTTGCCCAGTTCAGCCTTATTCTCACACCCTAGCACACATATTATGCAAAACAGAGGGGGAATTGACGGCACAGCACCCACATTAATAATTACAGGACAATCAGGGAACTATTTTACCCCTGGTAACGCTCTGCCTTTTATGCAAAAGACACCTCCACTTCAAAATGAGACATTATATCCTAGAAACTCGCCAAAATCATACTCCCAAAGGCAGTTCAAGAAAAGAATGAAGTTTTATCGTTTGCGTAAATGCATGTTGTTTTCCTTTTTTTGTTTTAATTTTTATAGTAAATCTTTACCTGTAACCAATCAAAGACAAAAGTCTAGGTTGCTTTAGCCAAGTCTGCAGGCTCTGAAAATATGCCTATCCAACACAAGCCCTGATAAACCCTTTTCAACCTGTTTAGTGGGAGTGCCTCTCCCAGAGGGTCTTAATAATGTTACCCTTGAGAGATTCTGGCCATATAACCATCATAGCCCAGCAACTCCCAGCCAAAAACATCAAACTTATATTGACAATTTTAAAGTTGATAAATCTGATCTCCAAGAGCTTGAAATCTTATGTTCAGTAACTATGAGCACCTGTTACTTCTTCCATCTCATGGAAGAATACAGCCCTCGTTTAAAAATTTTTCAAAGATTGTGCTGCATGAATTTATAAGACCATTCTGTTTCCATTCATAAACAGCTGCAAAATTTAAAAAATTTGGCTGACCAAATCACTACAAATACCCCTTCCTGGTTAGAGAGCTTGTTTGAAGGCTGGAGCCTTACCTCTTGGCTAAAGGAACTCTGCAAAATAAGTTTGTTTATTTTAGTGATAATAATTGTAGTTGTAGTATCTTGTATACTCCAGTAGTTTAATTTGTGAACGAGAAGGGGGAAATGTAAGGAAGGATAAATCTGGAAAATCTTACAAGTATAAAAGCTTAGATTCTGAGAATATAGAAACCACAAGCGACATAGAAATGAAAGCCGTCTCTGAGATACCAAACCTCAGTTACTAAATAACGGAAAGACAATAGCATGGCCGGCAGAGGATAATCCCCTCCTGATTAAACAATGCCCGCTCCTGGAGAAGCAGGTCCAAAGGCCACAGAAGACCATGCCAGGGTCCAAAGAGTAGTTTTTAGAGTTTAAAGTGTAACACAGTATGGTAATAGAATGATTCCTATAGGCTGTATGTAAATGCTATAGAATTTGTATCTTGTGTTAGATTGGTTACTGGAAATTAGAATATGCAACATAGGAGAAGATTTATTGTATTGTCAACGGGAAATCGCTCTCTCCTCGCTCTTCGCTCTTCTCTCTTCTTTTTCTTCTCTTCACTCTCTTTATTCCCTCTCCTCTTCCCCTCCTCTCTCTCACCATCCCCCTTCACCCTCACTCTCTTTCTGTCCTGCTTAAGAGCTGTGGCTGGCGGCTCTTAGCAGGACCCTTTCCACCCACACCCTAATAATAAATCGCAACATAGTAACTAGCTTATAGAGTGCCTGAGTTTGTCCAGGACGCCGTCCACCGACACAAAGTATTCTACACTCTCCCTCCCGAGAACCGAACCTGGCGGCCTCCGCTGGCACCGCGGCCCGAGAGACCGGCACCGCCACACGCAGCTCTTGTGATCAAACAGCTGTCCTTTCTCTTTGCCCCCCAACAAAAGCGGTCGAGTTTTTTCTCTCTCTCTGATCTGCTGGCCAACCCAAGTCCTTAGTGTTGCTAATCCTCTTTCTAGCTGCCGGAGCTTTTCTGTTTCTGAGTGTCAGGATCACTCTGCATGCGAATATTCGCGATCTACATTTGAATGCCGGCTCTGACTGAGCTCCAGTGAATCGGGCAGCGAAGGTGGGGGATAAACTTGCGCTCCTAGGGCTGCTGTCAACTCTGCAGGGAACACCACGGGTCAGACCATAGGGTTTTCTGTTTCCAATGTTGGCAAGGAAGCATCTATTTCCATTTTTTGTGATTCCAATACGGACTGCGAGTCCGCGCTGTCACCGCCAGAGACCTCCCGTGGAGCCCGCGACTCTGTCTCAGGGACTGCTGAGACAGAACAACTGTCTCTTCCCCACCAAAGCACTCTCTCACAAAGGCCGGAAAGGCAGCCGCAGGGTCGCCTGAAACAAATTCTTTTTCCTGACCCCATCTAAATAGTCTTTTTAAACCTAATGTCAGACTTGATTGCTCTCATAGAGAGCATAGGCTGGAGGATATTTAACTTTGCCTGCATTTCTTGCTTTCCTTTCAATAATAATTTCTCCATCTCTCCAGCCCCAGCTGCTCACCTTTTACCGTAGCTCTTCGCTGCACTGCACATGCTTTTCACTAAGAGCTTTTCTCGGGAACGCCTCTCCGCCCCGTGCTCCTGCTGGCTTCCTTCCGAGCCGCTCCCCGGAGTTTTCTCTCTCTCTCGTATTCTTCAGATTCTCTTCAGAGTCACACTCCTACCTCTGCTGCCGCGGTTCTACAGCAGCAGCTCGCAACTGGGCTTCCCGTGTTTTTTGCTATGCGGGCCCCCTTCAGAGCCTAAGTCTAAAGAGTTACACATACACATGATGTGTACGATATATCACATCAGGGTCACCAAATGAGGGAAAAAAACTGGACTTCTGAACAGCAAATTAATGAGATTTTGCAGAAGCCGACTTACTGTGTACAATTCACCCCAATTATACATTTCTAGAACCATCACCCACGTGGGTACAGACTTTACCATTGGTAATTTTAGAATGTTAATCCACCCCTTCAACCCCACAGAAGTCTGTAATTGGTAGTCTTCAAAATCTTCACCTACTATATTGAATCTTCTAATATTGGTATTCGATGTTTTCAATGTCTTCTCCCCCGATTTAGCATACTTGATGTTCCAACGTACTTGGGGGGTTTCAAAGAAGTTATCAAAAAACTCCCAAAATGTTCTCATGCTGTGCACCTGTTATAAACACTGCTCTAAACTGAGAAATACACAAAAACAGCTAGCGTGTGAAAGAGACATGAGAACTAACAGCAGAACGTGCAGCAACATGTTGTGCTTTGTCGCTTAATATTAAATCTGACTTTTTCTCATGCCCTTGCCACTGATTTTTAAGCGATCTCAAACACTCTCATTCATGACAGCACCACAATGTCCCGCATCACCGAGGGCCCTGACACACACCCATGTCACCAAGGGCCACACCCGCACCCAACAGCAGAGGGACAGCCTGGAAGCGGCACGGAGCAGCCCCGGACTCGTGGCCTTGTAGCCCCTGCCGTGCCCAGAGCCCCGGGAGGCTTTGGCCACGGTGCCAGCGACAGCCCCAGCCCCGCCCTGCAGAGCCCTGGTGCAAATGGTTACTGTGTCCTTTCCTAATTAATATAAGATCAGACAAAGTATCTTTGCATGGATGAGAAAGGGAATGCAAGAGAGGCTCTTTTACGTAGTTTATTCTTGGCGGTGATGTGGCTGGAAAAGAGAGAGAGCCCCTCCAGGGACCAGGTATTCAGGGAATGGGGGATGGGAGTGGTTTTGGCTGCCAGCCAATGGGATAGGGACACGGGGCTTGGGAATCAGAATACTGAAGCCCGTAAGGTGCTTCAAGGTCACTTAGGAAGGTCAGAGGATAGTAGGAATTCTGGGATAAACCGGAAGATATCAAGGTATGTACATCCTTCTTCCACCTCAGTTTATCAAATTACAACATCTCGTTTTTTGTTTTTTTAAGTAGGGGATGACTTTAAACTAATTTTAGTCCGATTTTATTTTGACCACCATTTGAGATGAGGGAGAGTTAGACTGTTTTAAATTTGCCAATTCTATATGATTGTCCCCTGAGGTAGAAGAAATTATTCCATTAATAGCCTTAAATATTAAATGACGTATGATCCCAAATGCCATAGCTACAAGGAAAAGAATAACGACAAGCAACATAATAGTTTTGACTATGGAAGTCCACCACCCAGAAAACCCCCAGCCCTTAAACAGTTCATTAATCCAGTCTTCTGATTCTTGTTTCACTTGTCCAATCAGGTGCTTCATATCTCATAGAGCAGCGTGGACATTAGAGCCTTTGAAGTCAGATCCATGCAGCAAAGCCCTTCAAACTCCTGGCATTCATGTCCATGTAGTAATAGGAGAAAATCTATTGCAGCACGGTTTTGTAGTGTTGCCTGCCTGGTTACTTCTTCATCTTCTAGGAGGGAACTGATGGCAGTTGAAGTTAAATTTGCTTGTTTAACCACCCAACACTCCAGGTGACCTAATTCACCTAGAGCTTTTGCTGCTGCAACCCATGGAAGGAATACAGATACAGCGATTCTTTTGATTTTGCCCAATGGAAAATTTCTGCATCACAATTTGGGTCCAGATTATCTGCACTTTTTTGTATTTTATTACCAGATTTGCTTTTGTGTGTCCAATCACTGAATCCCTTTGGTCCCCCTAGAAGATTTTGCCCACGGGACTTAAAAACAACTGGATTTTTTGGGACTTGTAGAACTGGAATAGCTGGAATATGGTTTGTGAAAGTACACCACTTCGTGGCCATAAATTCCTTACGAAATTGTCGGATGAGATGAAAGCCTTTTGTGTCAGTGAGTGTTGGATAATCTTTGAAATGAATGCAGTATGTTGCTGGATAGGAACCAAGCAGTTCTAACTCTTGGGGTTCCTGGTCTGCCTTGGGTAATTTTGGCAGCAAGTCCTTTACAGGATTACCTATGATCTGTGCTGAGTGCCTAGGTGAAATAGTGAATGGTTCAGGTGTTTTATTAGGCAAGTGTATGTCAAAGCTACCTAAATACTCACTAGCTTTAAGTGGGACTCCTACCAGGCAGGTGGACATAGGATCTGTGGCTGCTGCAGTGGACAGACATATGTTTTCCTGTTTGAGTGTCTGTGCCAGGGTTACCCAGATGTTCTGACGTGGCTGAGGGACGATCCACGCAGCTACGACACTGTTCAAAGCTAACAAGAGGACAACCTGGATGGGGTTCTTCACAGGGTTAACTCGAGGGTAGCTTTTTTTCTCCATGTGGCAAATCGACATATCAATTAGGGAGCTCGAGATATCCACTGTAATGACCGTCCACTCAGCAGACCTGAAATGAAAGCCTTTGGTAGTCTGTAGTCTAATACGGCCACAGAACTGCCTGTCTTTGTTAAGAGAACATTCAACATTTACATTATCCATTACACCCACATTGTCCATCCCACCCTCCCCTTTGCTTTTAAGAGAGGCTTTTGCTACAGTATAGCCTGCAGAACTTATATCCTGGCGCTCTATGGTGTTTATAGCAGGCCCGCGCCTCAGTTTTAGTTTTTTTGTTTGTTGATCTTTTTCTGGTTCATTTTTTGAGGACAGTCCTTAGCCAAATGTCCTTGCTGCTGGCACTGGAAACAGGTGATCTTCTTTAGCTGTTCCGATGATAACTGCTGCTTCTTCATCTGTGATGGTTCAGGTGCTGGAAGCTTAGGAGGTGCTGGACTCGGAGTCCTCTCAGGAGCACTGTATAGCTCTGCTTTGCGGGTACATGCTTCTATCATCTGTGCTAAGGTTGGTTCTGGATATAGTGGCAGGCTTAAGATGACTCTCCGGCAGGCTTGGTTGGCGTTCTTTTCTGCTAATTCTTTGATTAATTCTGCCTGCATGGCTGGATTAAGGACCTGACGTTCCACCTGCGTCTTTAAACGATCTATAAAGCTTAAAAAATTCTCAGAAGGATATTGTTTAATATTAACATAACTAGTAGTTACTTCAACTGTTGGCAATTTAATAAAGGCCTGTTCAGCTATTTCACAAATTTTATCTAAAATAAATTTAGACAATAACCGAGTTTGCTTTTCAGGGCTATGTATGTCACCCTCCCCACATAAATGCTGTAATGTAATTTCATTATCATCAGCATCCTTAGCGTGTTCAGAATTTGTATGAATTTCTGTTAAAAAACTGCCCAAAGAACGTTTCCAAATATTAAACCATAATTCATATTCAGCTGGGGTAAGCAAACACCTGAAAAGGTCTTTTACATCATGTGGAACCAATTCATTTGATGTAAAAGTTGCTCTCATAATTCCCTTAAATATTTCACTTTGCCTCCCAAATTCCCTTTGTACCTTACAAATTTCTTTTTATCTTGGTATGATAATGGTTGGTATATTCTTTTACCATTCTTCTTCCCAACGTATTGAATCGGTAATGCATCAAAAAGTATATTAGATTCAGGGTTAATCGGTAAGTTAGGGGTTAACTGGTTTTGTGCCTGTGCAGGCTGTAGCGGTAAGTTAGGGGTTAATTGGTTCTGTGCCTCTGCAGGCTGTGGCGGTAAGGTAGGGGTTAACTGGTTCTGTGCCTGTGCAGGCTGTGGCGGTAAGGTAGGGGTTAATAGGTTCTGTGCCTGTGCAGGCTGTAGCGGTAAGGTAGGGGTTAACTGGTTCTGTGCCTGTGCAGGCTGTAGCGGTAAGGTAGGGGTTAACTGGTTCTGTGCCTGTGCAGTCTGTGGCGGTAAGGTAGGGGTTAACTGGTTCTGTACCTGTGCAGGCTGTGGCGGTAAGGTAGGGGTTAACTGGTTCTGTGCCTGTGCAGGCTGTAGTGGTAAGGTAGGGGTTAACTGGTTCTGTGCCTGTGCAGGCTGTGTCTGTGTGCCTGCTACACGTGCTTCCCCTCCCCCACCCTCAGGCTCTGCATTCCCGGAGCTCTCCTCCCTCCCGGTATTTGTGAAAGAGTTACAGGTCTGAAAGAATGGATTAAAACCTGGAAAATATTGAGCAGGAACGGGAATTGGATGCAGGAAAGGATTATTGGGAGAAAAAGACATGTTACAGTTAGGATTTAGTAAAGGTTTTTCCCTTTGCACCGAGGAAAGATGAGTTTCTAAATTACTTTGCTCACGTGAAATTTCAGAAAGCTGGGGATAGAGAGGTAAGTTTGTATCAGGTTGTACAGAGGCTGCTAATTCAGTGTATTTTGGAGGATCAATTGTTTTAGTAGTTTCTTGAGGTAATTCTGATTTCTCTTTTAAATCAGGGACAGGAGGTTCCGAATTAGGTAAAGAGGAGTTTAAAGAATTTTCCTGTGGTCTATCTTGGTTTTCCAATTGTGATAAGTGTTTGTGAACATTTAAAAATATAGGCAAAAATAACGCAGCATTGGTATCACCTTTTTGTATTTTAGAAGTTAATAAATCTCCAACACTGTCCCAAAATAAAACCGATTTGATATTTTGCTTATCAAATTCTGTAATTTCTCGAGACAACCAAATAACAAACTTTGCAATCTGTTTCTTAGAAGTTACAAAATCTTGTACATCTAGCATTTCTTTAAGCTGGCTAACAATACTCTTTTGCTGTGCTGAAATATTCCCCCCCATTCTGATGTAATAAACACAGACAGCACTATTCCCTGTCTTTTGCAGAAACGTTACAATATAACAGCTGGCTGCAAAGCCCAGGTGTGTTATGGGGGTGCTGGGCTTTGTTATTCGCCACGTGGCTTAGCTATGACTACACAGGCGTTCCCGGGTATTCCTCCACAGAGAACACACCGGCGTCTGTGCTTAGGGTCACAGCGTACGCACGCCAGGCAGCGCCGGCAGAACACGTGTGCTGGGGCCGGGATTGCGAAACACCGGCCACGTGTTGCCGGCTGCACGCCCGAGCTGGTACCGCTTGCCCACCCGCGGGTAAAAACCCCCCAGGAATTTCTGGCTATCCGTTTAAAAAACCCACCCCTCCCCTGTACCTCGGGGCTAATTCTGGGGTTCCCACCTCCCCGAAGGGATATGTTACCTTACCAAACGGAGCGCGGTCTCGCTGTAAGTCTGCAAAAGTTCCAATCCAGAAACGGCTTCTCCGAAGATGCGAAGAAGTTCTCCGCTTCACCCTCCTGTGTTTAAAGCGGTTAAAAACAGCTGCAAGCACGGAGGAAGTTGTATCACCTGGCCGGCCTCTGTTGAAGTTCTAAAACTGCGAACTTCAGGCTAATTCGGGGTTCAAAACAGCTCCAAACGGCAGGCGCCAACTGCAAATGGTTACTGTGTCCTTTCCTAATTAATATAAGATCAGACAAAGTATCTTTGCATGGATGAGAAAGGGAATGCAAGAGAGGCTCTTTTACGTAGTTTATTCTTGGCGGTGATGTGGCTGGAAAAGAGAGAGAGCCCCTCCAGGGACCAGGTATTCAGGGAACGGGGGATGGGGAGTGGTTTTGGCTGCCAGCCAATGGGATAGGGACACGGGGGCTTGGGAATCAGAATACTGAAGCCCGTAAGGTGCTTCAAGGTCACTTAGGGAAGGTCAGAGGATAGTAGGAATTCTGGGATAAACCGGAAGATATCAAGGTATGTACATCCTTCTTCCACCTCAGTTTATCAAATTACAACACCCTGGGGCTGCAGCCCGGGCTGGCCGGGGCAGCAGGAATTGGCCGGCCGGACGTGCCAGGGCCTTGTGGGCAGTGGCTCCGTGTCCCGCGGGAGGCCGGGGACGAGGGGTGTCCCTCAGGGCTGTGCCTGGGCCCCGGGGCTCGTGCCTGCCTCGCTCAGGGACACCCAGGGGCACCGAGAGCAGCCTGGGCGCCTTTGCAGGGCACGGGGAGCTGAGCGGGGCAGGGGCACCACGGAAACACCGAGTGCCTGCCCGGGGCAGAGCCGGGGAAAGCCGGGCTGGAAAGGCGGGAGAGGCTGCTCAGAGCTGGCCCGGGGGCTTGGGCACCTGGGAGACAGAGCCCGGCCCTGAGCTGACACTGAGCTAAATACCTGAGAAATTACAGCCGGTTTTACTAGGCACACTTCATTATTTTGTATTTTCTCAAAGTGACTTTTTATCGGGGAACATTTTCAATGTTCGTTTTACTTTATTTTTTAGAAAAGATTAGAAAGATTTCCTTTGTACTTTTGTAATGTGTGAGGAGGGATGGGTTGGGAAAGGTTGTGGGTAATGGAGTTTTTTATTCAATATGTTTTCAAATCTGAGATGTGAGAAGTGCAGACTTTGACTCCAGCAGCAGTGTCTGGTTCCAGACTGCTCTGCTTTTCAGGGTGAGATCTCCATTCAAATCCAGCAGTCAAAGCCCTTGAAACTTGGAAAAGCTGGGAATCAAGTTAAAGCCTTTGGAGGGTTTGCTCTGTCTGTACGTTCCACATCTACCCCGTTCAGCCCCTCCACTCCTGTCCTACGTGCACATTACTGGATCCAGAGTTCAGTACCTGCTTTTATAGATGGATAGATACATGTGATTATTGTATACCCGAATCTCTTGGAGTGAGTTACTGTGATGGTACATTCCATGATCCTCTGCTTTGTGCCCAAGGAATGGTTTTTGTATCTAAACCCCTGGAGCCCAGGACAGGATGTGTGTGGGGCCGGGGCAGGGAGAGGCTCCTTGTTCTCTGTGCGGGCGTTTTGAAGCCTCGCTGCTCGGGTTTTCCACGGCTCTCTCTGGGCACCGTGGGGTTTTGGCTCAGCACAAAACCCCCCGGTCCAAGCCCGGACAGTCTGACCAGTGGTTTTCCTGGGAAATGGCTCTGGCGACTTTTATGGAGACAGAATGCTTTGATCCTATTTTTCGGAAGAACAATTTAATGAGGTGAAAACAACAAACAGGAAGGCGTGCTCTGCACTATGTATGAACTGGAAAAAGGCAGGGTCCAGGGTAGAGCAGGGATATTTAGACACTTGGGTGCAGGGAGGGATTAAGGCATCTCTGAGGGAGAGATCCGAATAGAAACAGCGATTAACAATATTATAATTTCTGCAGCAAAAAGTAACCAATAGTAACAAAGAGAACGAGAGCTTTCTACTAACAATCTGCATGAGTGAACAGAGGGATCTTGGGAGTGAGCCTTTTTCTCCCCATGACTAAAAAGGGTTTTCTGACAGCCTTAGTCTGAGGTTTTCTTTTCTTTCTGTGGAGTCTATTTAAATAAGAGCTGAAAATGTGGCCTACACAAAGCAAGATTTTATTCTTCTATTTTCTGTGATTGGAGAGGCTGCAGTGCCAAATCTTGGGGTGCCTGCAGTTGAACTGAGCAGCTGCTCTGTCGCAGCCCAGGGGCTCCGCGCCGGCAGGAGCAGAGCGGTGCTGATGCAGCCCAAAGCCGCTGTGAGCCGGGCTGAGCCGGGAGAGAAAACAGCCCGAGGCTTCAGCCCCGCTGCTTCACCTGCCGGGACCGTGCCCGCAGAGCCTGGCTGGGGAGGAGTTCAAGGCTGGACAGCCCCGGGCTTTCCTCTCCTTCGGGATCGCCCCTGGGTGTTTTTTACCCTGGGGGAGAAACCGGTGCCACCTGTAGGGTGTGTGGTGAGCAGGGATTTCTCTTTTCTCTGGCATTTTGGTCTTCTGTCCCAGGTGTGTGTGTCAGGTAAGGTCTGACAATTTAATATCTAGAAGTCATTTCCTTTTATTCTTTT
>JAREIS010001337.1:0-39320 GCA_030060385.1 Muscicapa striata striata
AACCTACACTGGCTGAGTAGTGAGCCATTTCAAAGCAAATGTGGGACACTGTGGGTGACACAAAACTCCCAGGAAAATATCCCTGGGAAGCTCTCTCCTGAGAAACAAAGAAAAATTCCTCTCACATGAGACAATTTGTGCTTGAAAACTTTTTATCACTTTAGAGTCTTATTAGTGTTCAACTTAGCGCAGTGATTGGTTTCTTTTAGAGTGTTAAGTGAAATATAATTGGATATTGAGTTTAACTAGTGTTTTAATTGGTTCCTTTCTGAATCCCTCTGAAATCTATAAATACTTCTGTTCTACCTGTATCTAACGGATTTGTAGCTTGAACTCCCTTCGGAGAATAAACTGTCTCTGGAATAATTCAGCTACAGTCTCAGTCTTTTTCCTCGCTGGCAGGTAGCCAAAGGGCTACTTGAACCCCCCTGAGCTATCTGGGTTCTCGTAGCACCTTGGGGGGCTAGCTTAACCCTGGCCCCCCGAACGCCACAGGACACTATTTGCCCTCTAGTACAATGGCCCCACCAAAAATCCGTCCTCACCCGGACTCCCCATGCTGATGTTTCCAGAGTGTAGAAAAATACCTTCCAGTGTAGCATTGGATCTTCCCAAAAGAAGGCCACTTAGACCTTTCCCTATGGGCCCCTGGGCCTAGAGGTGGACTCTATGCACCTCTAATGAGTTTATGGTTACTGTGGCCTAGCTGTAAACATCCCTGCTGTCTGATCCCCTTGTCCTTGCTGTGAGCTGATCACAAAGGCTTGTGCCGGTGTTGGGGGTTGGGGTTTGTTCCCTTACCCTTTTTTTTCCTCTCTGGAGAATTTTTCACATTAGTATGCTAAGGAAGCCTGCTGGGTTGCACTTAGCTCTTGATGGCTCAAGACAAAGAGATGGGGGGGCTGTCTCCCTCTTTCACTGTTGTGGGGTCAGAGGAGTGGTCTGGGGGCTGCTCGCTGCCAGCCCGTGTCAGCCCAACGCCGGAGCCAGGTTCTCTGCTGTCAGACACTGCAATGCCATCTTTGCTCCAGTCTGGTACCTCCGAGCACACAGCTGAGCACCATGATCCACATGGTGAGCAGGGGGCCCTTCCTGCACCCTTCTCCCACCTGGGACACTGCGCTGCCGCCTCCCCCCGCTCCGGTCTGCCACCTCCGCAGCAGCTCGGGCCCTGCCCTGCTCTCCACCACCGGTACCGAGAGCAAGAAGAGAGTGTCTGCAGCCGAAAAGGGACTGGAACTGAGTTATTGTTCATAGCTGCTGTTGTTTCTGTTTCTCTGGTTAGATATATTAGTAAAGAGCTGTTATTCCTACCCCCTTATCTCTGCCTGAAAGTCCTTGATTCAAAAATTATAATAATCGTGAGGGAAAGGGTTTACATTCTCCATCTCAGGAGGAGTTCCTGCCTCTCTTGGCAAATACCTGTCCTTCAAACCAGGACAGTCTCCGGGGTGCCCAAGTCCCCGGGCCAGCTCTGAGCAGCCTCTCCCGCCTTTCCAGCCCAGCTTTCCCCGGCTCTGCCCCGGGCAGGCACTCGGTGTTTCCGTGGTGCCCCTGCCCCGCTCAGCTCCCCGTGCCCTGCAAAGGCGCCCAGGCTGCTCTCGGTGCCCCTGGGTGTCCCTGAGCGAGGCAGTGACGAGCCCCAGGGCCCAGGCACAGCCCTGAGGGACACCCCTTGATTTACCAAAATATGAGTATTGGTCCAATACCAACTTAACTGTGACGGACAAAAGACTCTCTAACAGTTTAAAGTTCGAAAGTGTATGTTTATTCAGCGCTGGGCAGCAGCGTGAGGTCATCTTCTAATATGCACTGCAAAATCACAGGTGATCACAAAGTCTATTTACTAGCAAAGGATTCAAACAAACACATATTCATAATAACAGCCCTTCCAATCCCCCGCTTCCCATGGTAATTAGCTTGAATAGCTATTAAGCATGCGTGATTGACTTCTTAAATTAAGTCTGGGGTCGTTTTAATGGGGAGGGGTCTTAAGAGGAGGAAGTAAGGCGAGTCTTCCTCACCCTAAACTCTTGACCTTTTCTATCAATGACAATACAAATGATTTCTGGGGATAGTCCAATTTCTCAAAGAATGGGTTTCTGGTTGCATTGTCTATGTTCGTTCAGGTCTGCTCACTAGTTTCATCTTTTCCTATTGTAAGCACAGCTGAGCAAACATGAAATGACAGACAATCAATTATTTAAGTTTCAGATAACTACTCCCTTCTAACATCTAACTTTTAATTATTTTCAACAAGGTAACTAAAATCCTAGTTTTCTAAGATCAGTGTTTCATTCCCCACTTCTCCTCTGAAATGAGTAAATTCTTTTACTCAATATGGGGATTTTTTTTTCATCTATCCAAGTTGCATGGCAGCGATTTCTTAAGACTAAACCATATGCCTTTGATAGCGATGCCTAGTCTGCCACTTGTTGTAGTATTCTCCAATTCCAAACAAGTACAGCAATAGACAAAATCAAACTGATACCAACTAAAATAAGCAGCACAGCGATTGGGTGAATTAAGGCATTAAGCAAACCAGTTGCGGTTGGTGACCACCCAAATAGCACATCCCACCAATGATGAGACAGATGTTCTTCAAATCTTTTAAAAACCCCTTTTATGATCTCCGTGTCATGGTGTATCATGATCAAAGTCTTTTTCCCTGCATCGTGGATCTCTTTTAAAATGTTTCTTAATTCCTGATGGTTTAGTAGCTGGGCAACTAGAGTTAAATTCATTCCTAGAGGCGCAGGCAATATTTCTTGCACAGTAACCAGGTTTGCCTTTGTGTACTGATGTGATATTACAGGTGCCTGATAGGAAAAGTCACATCCTTTGATTTTAGCAAAATTGTAAACACATAAATTGAATTGAGTCTCATCCATGATTTGATTGTCTATTATTATGGTAGGACATGCTGTTCTAAGACAGACACAACCTTGTCCTATATACACAAGTCTGGTTGGTTAGATGCATTTCAAAGTGGCAAATGCTTTGGTACGTGTCCAGGCAGGTATCTTTATCATCTTCTAAAGTTCCTTCACATATATATCCCAATTGTTTTCTCATAGAACAGGGCTCTAGGTTAATGGTCTGCCATTTTCCTTCAACTTCTCGTGCCCACATTCTGTGTTCAGAATGGTACAGTACAGTCCCTTCATGATTTAGTCCTAGAGCAACTATTGGATGCATTAAGCTCACAGATGCACTATGTATAGTTAAAACAAAAGCTGTCACTGTATTTGTATCAGAGTCATAGGTAAAATTAACCAAAACCTACCAAGGTTGAAGCTCTCTTTCCATTTCAGAGGCATTGTCCCAAACAATTTTGCAAATTTCAGCAGGGAATATCCCTTCTTCACCTTCCCTGATGACTGCGGCAGTCATTGACTGCATCCACATTTTTGCTTGGGTACATCCAAGAGCCAGAGAAATGTTCGCACTAGCTGTGCCTAGGGCTTTAATTATTGCCTCATGATCTTACTCTTCTATATTTTCCCATTTTGGTAATATTTTGGTCAGTTTCCAATGATTGTTCCCTAGTGCTAATAAAGAGGATTGCAAAGGTTGTCGTAATTTAACTAAATCACTTCCCATCATAGTCAATTTGTTCATTAACACCTCTGAATCCATTGTGTTTGAAACTCCCAATCCAGTTAGTGCATTCCATAAAAGGAGATTTGAGAAATGGGCACATTCTGGCCAAATGGCAGAAGCATTTACCTGCATTCCCATTTCTACTCTCTTCAGAGACCATTCTGGGTTAGTTAGCAGTCTCTGAATTCCTGTTTTCTTGATAGCATATGGTCCAATTTTAGTAATTGTGGGAATTATAGGTTGTTCCTTTTTCTTTGACATAATTGGAGTCTGGATTGTTACAGCCCTCTCTGACACTGGTGGGGTTGATTTGCCTTTGATTTTGTGAAACTCAATGCAATATTGAGTAATGTTAAAATCAAGATCAAACCCTTTTGCTGCACATCCTTTAATTTTAAGTCTAAATTCAGGACACATGGTCAAGCATTTGTCACAGCATGCAGGACCAACTTGGATGAGTTCCATGGGTGGATGGTGAGCCTCATGGAACCCATCCTGTACGAATGCATGTTCACATCCCCAAACATTCCTTTCTTCCCACGTACTTGCATTTGTGACCCTTAACATTTTGCTTAAAGCCCTATGAGAGTAGGGATTGTAAGCTTTCCCTTGGCATTGATAAATCCCAGTTACATTGTACTGGTGTGGTGTTGCTTTGACTCTTATTATAGTCATGGCAATGACCACAAGGGTCACAACTGTTCGCATTATGTCCATGATAGCTGTAAGTTCATTACTCGCTGTTCTTGGTGAATTTCAGCTTCAGGTCTCCATTGCCTGGTGCAATTTTCCAAATTTCTTCAGGAGCCTTCTTCACTCGGGAGTGATGGATCCAAGCCTTCTGTTCTTTGATCTTGACTGCCGTGAAGGTGGTGAGGAGTACCTGCAATGATCCTTCCCACTGTGGTTCCAAAGTCTTCTCTGCAAAAGGCTTAACATATACATAATCCCCAGGTTGTACATCATGTACTGGCCCATCTAATTCTCTGCTTTGGGCCCCAGCCACATATTTTCCAATTTCTCTCTGGGACTCCAAAACGTGGTATTATTTCTTGTAACAATGCCTTGGTCACCTCTCGTGCCTTAGCTGTCCGGGTAGGGAAGGCTTCTGGCCATCCTGAAAAGGTATCTGTTAACACTAATAGGTAACGATACCCCCCTTTCCTGGGCAATTCCGTAAAATCAATTTGCCATTGCTGCCCAGGTCGACAACCTTTCCCAATCTGTCCAACTTCAGGCTTTGGAAAGTTTTTAGGATTAGTTCAGAGGCAAAGACCACACTGACGAGTTACTTGTGTTGCTGTGCCTTGTAATTTTCTAGCCAGAATTCTATCATTTAAATAATTGTATAGGGCATCCATTCCCCAATGTTTTCTCATGTTCTTTTAGCACTAGCGACCACAACAAGTAAGAAGGTACTACAGCTTTTCCTTCTTTGGTTACAGCCCACCCTTCCTGGTTATAAATTGCTTCTTCTTCCGTAATAAGTTTTTTATCCTTTTTGTTATATACTGGCTTACCTTCAATAGAGATCTTTCCATCTGGAATTAATGCTGCCTCGACTATTTCATTGGGTACTTCATCTTTGGCTGCATCCTTTGCCTCTCTGTCCACCAGCATATTTCCTTCTTCCAAATCTGAGCTCACTTTATGGTGTCCCTAGATGTGCATAATAGCTACCTTTTCAGGTAACTGAACTGCTTCTAATAGTTTTAGTATTTCTTGTGCATGTTTAATATTTTTCCCTTGTGAGTTTAGCAGTCCTCTTTCTTTCCAAATAGCTCTGTGTGCATGAACCACTCCAAATGCATACCTTGAGTCTGGATAAATGTTGATTTCTTTTCCTTTTGCCAGCTCTAAGGCCCGGGTTAAGGCGATTATTTCAGCTTTTTGTGCAGAGGTATTTGTTGGCAATGGTCCAGACTCTATTACCTCTCTGCTTGTGGTAACTGCATACCCAGCATGTCTTTTTCCACTGATGATATAGCTGCTCCCATCAGTGAACCAGCTCTCAGCGTCCTCGAGCGATGTCCTTCAGATCCGGGCGACTGGAGTAGGTGTCTTCAATGGCCTCCAGGCAGTCGGGGATCACTGGTTTTCCAATACTCCTGATCTGGAAGTCCCAGGGCTGGAGCTGACATAAGAGCCTTCTTTAGTTGGTTGAAGGCTCGTGTTGCTTCTGTTGTACACTGAAGATCCCTGCTCCCTTCCGTGATTAAGGCATACAGGGGTTTAACAAACAATCCATAGTTATAAATCCACAGTCTGCACCACCCCGTCATGCCTAGAAAGGTTCTCAGTTCTTTTACTGTCTGGGGTTTTGGGGTTTGTCATATTGCTTCCTTGCAGTCTTGCCCCAAGGTCATTTGTCCAGCACTCACTTCATAGCCCAGGTAAATCACTGTTTGTTTCACCATCTGGGCTTTCTTTTGGGATACCTAATACCCCTGCAGGCCCAAAAAGTTTAGGAGGCTTACTGTCCAATTCACACACGCCTCTTGGGTCTGGGTGGCTATTAAGAGGTCATCCACATACTGAAGCAGCTGTCCTTCTCCTGGTGGGGGTTCCCAAGACTCTAAATCCTTTGCCAGCTGTTCTCCAAATATGGTAGGTGAGTTCTTGAACCCCTGGAGCAGTACACACCATGTGAGCTGAGTTTTACGTCCAGTTTTGGGATTCTCCCATTCAAATGCAAAAATTTTCTGGCTGGCTTCATGGAGAGGGAGGCAAAAGAAAGCATCCTTCAAATCTAAATCAGTAAACCAGGTTAGTTCAGGTGTTAAAAAAGTTAACAAAGTATAAGGGTTAACAACCACTGGGTATAAATCCTCAGCTATCTTATTAACAGCTCTTAAATCTTGTACTAACCTGTATGATCTATCAGGCTTTTTCAGGGGCAAAATAGGAGTATTAAAATCAGATTGACACTCTTTTAATAGTCCTATTTGCAAAAAACTTTCAATGATTGGGCTAATTCTTTCTCTGTCTTACCTTTTCAAGGGATATTTTTTGACCCTTAGCAATTGTTATCCTTCTTTAAGCCGGATTTGTACTGGTGGAGCATTCTTTGCTCTCCCTGGTATATTAGAGGCCCAAACTCCAGGGAACACCTGATCTTTTATTTTCTCTAATAATTCCTTCTTCATTTTCAATTTCATTTTTTTTTTGTTATTAGCATTAAGCTTAACAATTTTACATATTTTTGATCTTTTACCTCCAAACTAATTTCCCCATTTTTAAATATTATCATTGCTTCCAGCTGCTCTAGCAGATCCCTGCCCAAAAGTGCAGATGGAGCATTAGGCATATACAAAAATCAATGAATTCCTTACTGTTTTCCTAATTTATACTTTAATGGTTTGCAAAAATATGCTTTTCAGGTCGGCCCGTCGCCTTTTTACATTTTTTGTATTATTGCTACTAGTTTCTTTGTCCCTGGTTTACACCCCTGTTCTCGATTGCTGGAAACTCTCCATGCCTCATTTAGCAAAGTCTCCAAGTTCCGACTTGCTGGGCCTCACATCTTCTGGAGCTTTCACCTGATGTCACTTGTAGATTGCCCTAAAAACAAGTTTACCAATTGTTGTATTCCCTCATCAGATTCAGGATCCAGGGTGGTGTGTCAACGCATTGCCTCTCGCACCTGGTCTAGAAATTCAGAAGGAGTTTGAGAGGAATTTTGTTTAATAGCATAAACATAAAATAGCATAACATAAAATAAGGTGGATACAGTCGGGTTGGCTCTTGTGTTTCCGGAGTTGGGGGTGGTTTAATTTTTTTGTCTCTTCTTCTTGAGTTTTCATACAATATATTTTGTTAGGATGTGTACACATTTGATTTATTGAGCATGTGCTGCAACCCTTCTTGGGTTTTTCTTTATTAGCTTTATTATCTTTCTTGAGAGCCAACACTAAAGGGTCAGAGGGTGGTCTAATTCCACAAGCCCTTTGCCACTCAGGGTGATTTCTAACGGTGAAAAACATGTCAGCATAAGTAACTTCATGCCACTTCTGCTCACACCTAAGGAAAAGCATCAGCTGTACCAAAGTGTTATAGTCCAACGTTCCTGATGGGGGCTACTTCAACCCCTCCTCAAGTTTATAAAGTGGCCACCACTGTGTACACAACTTAATAAGCTCTCTTTTAGTTTCTGTATTCTTATGATCCACCAGCTCTTTCCAATATGCCAAAACACATCCTAAAAGACTACCTTTAGGAGCCCCTTTGCTTTCACTTGCCCCCATACTGAAAATTCTTTTCCTCTTAATGCCTTGTAACCTTATCCATGCTCTGGAGCTTCAGCTAGCAGTAACTTGGTACAAACATTTTCCACTTATACACTTGTCTGACCCACAATTCTCAACAAACTACACAATGAAACACAACTCAGGGGTCACAGTCACAGCCCTCCCTTGGACAGGGAAGTTCTTTTATCCTGGGATCCCCCTCCCTGAATCAGTGCTCCCAGAAGCATTGCCCTGGTGATGTTGATGCTGGATGTCTCCTTAAGAGGTCTGGGCAAAGAGAAGAATGAGCCCCTTGAGGGCTGGCCCTATTTGGACAACCTGCTCTTCCACCCCAACCTCACCATATCTGACATCACCCACCTTTTCGGAGTGACATCCTAAAACATTAAAGAAAATTACTGGATTTTCTTTATATTTAAAATAGATTTTTCTTTAAAAAAGTTATATATGTATTTTTAATATTTATAATATTATTATTTTTATTACCTTTTTTAAAATAGTCATATTACAAACTCCATACATTTTTAGCAACCAAAAAATTTATTGGTCATTGCTTCATTAATTAATTGATCACTATTGGCTATTGATTTATTCCTCTTTATGCTAATTACTCTTTATATTAGTCCTTTTGTATTCTTTTTAATCATTTTTTCACACATGGTAAAAGGGGCCACTTTGGGGTACATGGAGACATTTCTGGAGCACATTTGGGACAGTTTTCGTTCTGGGGATGGAATATGGAAGGAAGTTGAGGGTCAGAAGGACTCTTAGGGGCATTGAGAGGGTACTGAAGTAGTACTTAGGAATCCTGAGAGAAAATCTGGGCATCGAAGTGGCAGCTGGAATTGCAGGGGGGCACCTGCAGGTCAGGAAGGGGAATCTGGGGCCCTTTGGGGTCCAGGCAGGCACTTGGGGGCTCTGATGGGCCTCTCTAGGGCACGGGAAATGATGGGAGTTGTAGGTGCAGGAATAATTTGGTTTAATGGAACCACAGAGCATGACAGGAGTTCTCGGCACAGCTGCAATGTCTCTCGGTGTGGCGCAGTGCATGACGGGACATGAAGTCAAGGCTGGAATGGCGCTCTACAGGAACAGTGGAGCATGATGGGAGCTGTAGTCCCGGAAGTGGCTCGAATCGGGTGTTTGGGGTCCGGGAAAGCACCTGGGGGGCTCTTTTGCATCAGAGCTGTGACTAGAGGTCCTCAGCGGGGAACGTATATGGTTCGGGAGCACTTGGGGGGAGCTTGGAGAGCTCTAACCGGGCTCTTTAGGGCACGGGGCATGACAGGAGTTTTGGAGCAGAAATGTGTTATGAGGGACTCTGAAGCTGCTGAGGATGAGAGGAGATTAATTCCCAGAAATTGCTGTAACGGGCATCCATGAGATTTGGAGTATTCAGAGGATTTGTGACTCTTTTAAGGTGGTCCCAAATGGGCGCTGAGGGGGGACTTACGAATCCTGGAGGGTCTGGGGGACACTTATGGGACATGTGGAAGGCGGATACCAGGGGTTCTGTGGAGCACGAGGCATGACGGGTGTTGTAGTCCCAGCACCAATGGGGCTAAATCGGGCTGTGGGGCATGATGGGAGTTGTAGGCAAAAAGAAAAGATGGCACCGACCCCAGGCACCGCCCCTGCATCCCCGATCCCCAGCGCTGGTTGGCTGTGGGCAGTGATGGGCGGAGGCAGGAGCAGCCCATTCAACCCCTCCAGTCCCTCCCAGGCCATCTCAGTTATTCCCCAGTACAGCCCAGTACATTTCCAGTTCCCCTCCAGTCCCTCCCAGTAAAGACCAGTTCATCCCCAATACAGCCCAGTGCAACTCCACTGCCCCTACATGCCCTCTGAGTACATCCCGGTCCCTCCCAATAAACCTGAGTTCATTCCTATTCCCTTCCAGTTTCTTCCAGTGTCATCCATAGTACACCCCATTGTCTCCCAGTCTTCCCCACAGTGTTCCCAGTTTGTCCGAGTATCCCCCAGTTTCACTCACAGTATCCCCAGTTTGCCCCAGTATTGTTCAGTATCACTGCCAGTATGTCCCAGTATGTCCCAATGTGTCTCTGTGCACCCCCAGAGTCCAGCCCAGTCCACCCAGATTCCCCCCACCCCCAGCATTCCACGTGTTTCCAGGTTGTCCCAGTCCTCCCCAGTATCACACCCAGCATATCCCAGTGTCTCCCATAGAGTTCCCACTGTTTCCCAGTATGGCCCACTCCACACCAGTATCACTCCCACTATGTCTCAGTGTCTTCCACAGGGTTTCCAGGGTTCCCAGTATGTCCCAGTCCTCCCCAGTGTTTCCAAGGAAACTTGAACTTCTCACGGTTGCCGTGGCACCCAAACCCAGCAGTGGGGTCAGTGCCGTGTCCATGGCCACAGCCCCTGGCAGTGGCCCAGTGCAGGTTGGGATGATGATCCACCCTCAAAACTGGCCCAGAGCGGCTCTGCAGTGTTTCTGGTGGCATCTTGGGCTGGCACACACCTGAGGAGTGTTTGTAATGGGGAAACTCAGGAGTTTTAGAGTGCTTCAAAAATAAAAAAAAAAAAAAAAAAAAAAAAAAAAAAAAAGGAGAAACATCTCTTTTTCTCAATGCACCCAGTTCTCCAACCTAATCAGGTCCCAGTGAGTGAGGACAGACAGGATTAGGTTGGGCAATGTGGAGCAAGGCTGTCCACACAGTGTCAGACCTCAAGGCAAAGATTCTCTGAGCAGGCCAAACCTCCTGAGGAGAGACCCTGGACCAATATCAACCACAGAATGCTGCAATAACCTCTCTTCAAAGAGATCAGCAGTAAAAAATAGTCTTTAAAATAGGAATGCATACTTCTTAGAAGCTCTTTGACATATTTCTTCATAAGTAGAGTTGAAAAACTTCCTGATGAACTGCACTAGACCAGAGGGAAATCAAGGCAGAGCCATGGTTTGTTAGGAAACCTCTCAAGAACTCCAAGTGAGAATCAAACTCCAAAGTTTCTTCAAGTTTAAATGGGTCCCAGGGAGGAACACAAGAGAGAGTGTCCCCAAGCCTCAATCAGAGCAGAGAACTGGAGGCAGATATGACAGGTGGGGACAAAGAGAAGCCAAGTCTTGGTGCCCTGGGGCACAGCAGGGTCTGTGCCACCAAGGGCTGTGAGGAGACACCTTGTCCTGAGCCACTGGGGCCTCCTGGCACAGCCCCAGCAAGGCTGGGCACTGTCACCCTTGTCCTGCCCTCAGCATCCCCCCACATCCCAGTGGCCTCAGGGATCTGCTGGGACCAGTCCCTGGGGAGCCTTGGTCAGGAATGGCCCTGGGGGGCTCCTTCATGCTCCCAGGGACTGCAGGTGTTTCCAAAGACTTTGGGTTTTGCTTTTGCCTTGGAGTCTCTGAGAGCTTTGTGCAATCAGGGCCTCCAATTATCTGCTTTAATTAGTCTCTTGAGAACCTTTCTCAGTAACAACACTCAGTGAGGCTCAACTGCCTCCAGGTACTTTAGTTTTTTAAGGTACTTTCCTTTTTCCTTTCCTCTCTGATTCTCTGAGATGTTTTTGCTCAATCATGGCCTCCAGTTCTCTCCTCCAAAGAGTCCATGAGGAGCCTGTGTTGGGCATGGATCTCATTTTGGGTTTTTCTTCTGACTTGGACTCCTCTCAGGCCCTGAGGTTCAAGGACTCAACACCAAATGCACCATGGAGCTCATTGGGATCAAGCAAATCCTGACAAAACCATGGCTCTGCCTTGATTTCCCTCTGGTCTGGTGCAGTTCATTAGGAAGTTTTTCCTACAGTTATGGAGAAATATTTCAAAGAGCTTCTTAGAAATAAGTGTTTTTATTTTAAAGCATGTCTTTTATTACTATTTCTCTTTAGATCAGAGTTGATTGCAGAGTTCTGTGGTTGATATCCAGGGTCTCTCCTCAGGAGGTCTGGCCTGCTCAGAGAAGCTCTGCCTTGAGGTCTGACCCAGTGTGGACAACCTTGCTTCACATTCCCCAACCCCATCCTGTCTGTCCTCACTAACCTGGGACCTGCTTTGGTCGGAAAACTGACTGCACTCAGGCAAACATGGGTTTTCTTCCTTTTCTTTTTCTGAAGCAATCTAAAACTCCTGAGTTTCCCCATTACAAACAGACACCTTCCTTAGCATGTGCCAAGCCCAAGCTGCCACCAAGGAAGTTTCTGTTCCCAAGGCAGAACCACTCAAGAATAGTTTTAGGATTTTGGACTCCCTTGGTTCCACAAGGCCCTTTTGTGTCACCATGGACTCTTGGTTCTGTGAGGTTCTTTAGTGTCACAATGGATGTTTGGTTCTATATGCCCGTCAGTGTCAATATGGTCTCCTTTTTCCTGTGTCACCCAGCAGCAAACCCCATTGGCAGGCCCAAATGCCTGGGAAGAAGGAGGAGAGGGAGACATTTGGAGCGATGGTTTTTGTCTTCCCAGGGCACAGTGATGTTGGGTGGGGCCCTGCTGTCCTGGAGATGGCTGAACACAGCCTGCCCAAAGAAGGGGGAAGAGACAACAACCTCTGTCCATGGAACCACAACAGCAGAGAGGTCAGGCTGAAGGCTGTGTTTAAAAGACTGTCACCAGCACAGAAAATATCAATCTGAGAGGTAAGATGTGTGCTAACGTTGTTACAAATAATTTGATGGGTGAAGGGATGGGTGTTAAGGTCTTTGAAATGGGTCGTAAGGTTTCTACTGACTTTGGGCAGCAGGTTTGTTACTGGGCTCAGACAGCTTGGCTACTGAAACAGACAAAGGTCTACACAAGGCTGAACTTCTGAACTTAGGGGGGAAATGCCAGGTAAAAGGGGGGATATGGGGCAGGCGATTTGGGAAGGCTGTACCTTCCTAGTACCTTGGCCAATGGGGAAAGGAAGAGGGCAACGTGCGGCTGTGAATTTAGGATAAAAGGAGACTGCGCCCTCTGAAACCTTGAGAGAGACAACCCCATGGGCGTGTGCTGCAGTGAACTTTCTCCCTTTATTGAAATAAAGTTGAAGGTGTGCTCTGTCTCCTTTTTGGACATAAACCTCTGGCATTTATGGATTTTGCTGAGAGTGACAACATGGAATCTCATGGAACCAAGTGCCCACAGTTTCACGGCACAGCCTCACAGAGTGCTGGCAACCATTGTGTCACAATGGGAACACATGGAACAAAGGCTCCACTGTGACACTGCAGGGCCTCATGGAATGCAAGAGATCATCCTGATGAAATGGAAACTCATGGAACCAAGTGCCCACAGCGAGACCTCATGGAATGCTGGAGACCATTGTGCCGTGCTGGAAACGCATGGAACCAAGGATCTGTTGTGACAAACCCGGGCCTGATGGAACCAAGGAGACCACTGTGATGCAATGGAATCTCAAGGAACCAAGGGTCAATTGTCAACACTTCAGGCTCTATAAAACTAAAGAGAACATAATGGTACCGTGGATTCTCATGGAACCAAGGCCACATTGTGACAAAGCGTATCCTGATGGAAACCCAGTGCCACTGGGACATGTCCAGCCTTGGAGGAAGCAAGTGTTCATTGTGACACAGCACAGCCTCGTGAATCACAGGAGAGCACAATGACACTGCGGAATCTTGGGGAACCAAGTGTCAATTGTAAACACAGTAGGGACTCATGGAAGGCAGGAGACCATTGTGACTTAATAGAATCTCATGGAACAGAGTCCTAATTGCTACAAACAGGGGCCTCATGGAACCCAGGAGACCATTGTTACACTGCAGAATCACATGGAAGCTAATGTCCATTGTTTCATGTTGCACAAATGAACAACATTGAGCACTGGAAACCATTTGTGACACAATGGAAAAAGGTGGAACAAAGGCTTTCTAGTGACACTGCAGGGCTCATGGAATCCAAGAGACCATTTTGATGGAATGGAAGCTCATGGATTCAAGTGTCCACTGTTTCACGGTGTGACCTCGTGAAACAAAGGAGACCATTGTGGTGCAAAGGAATCTCAAGGAAACAGGGGTCAGTTGTCAGCCCAGGGCTGTAATTTTACCATATGGGGCCTCATGGCACACAGGTACCACCTGGACATTGCCAAGCCTGGTAGAAACAAGGCTCCATTATTGCTCAGCAGGGCCTCATGGCACCCAGGAGAGCACTGTGACACAATGGGATCTCATGGAAGCAAGTGTCCATTGTGACACAGCAGGGCCTCATGGCACCCAAGAGAGCACTGTGACACAAGGCAGCCTGGGAAAACCAAGTGTTAACTGCAAACAGAGTGGGGCCTCATGGAAGCCAGGTGCTACTTGAATATTGCCAGGCCATGTGGAACTCAGTGTCCATTGTGAAAAAGCCCAGCCTCATGGAACTCAGTAGACCATTGGGACAACCTGGAATCTCACAGATCCAAGGCTCTGTTTTGACAAAGTGGGGCCTCATGGGACACAAGTGCCACTGGGACATTGCCAGCTCTTGTGGAATCCAGTGTCCATCATGACACAGCACAGCCTCATGGAATCATGGGGACCACTGTGATGCAATGGAATCTCATGGAAGCAAGTGTCAATTGTGAACACAGCACGGTCTCATGGAACCCAGGGACAAGTGGGACTGTGCCATGGCTTGTGGAAGCAAGGGACTATCGTGACACAGCAGGACCTCTTGGAACCCAGGAGAACATTGTGAGGCAATGGAATCTGATGGAGCCAAGTGTCAATTGTCAAAACAGCAGGGCCTCATGGAACCCAAGTGACCATTGTGACTCCATGGAATCTCATGGAACAAACTCACCTGTAACACAGCAGGGTGTCATGGAACACAGGTGCCACTGGGACACTGCCACTGCTCATGGAACCAAGTGCCCATTGTGATACAACTTGGGCCTAAGGGAACATAGGAGACCAGTGTGACACAAGGGAATCTCAAGAAACCAAGGCTGCATTGTGACACAGAGGGTCCTCATGGGACCAAGGAGACCATTGTGAAGCAATGGAATGTCCTGGAACAACAGGGGCCTGATGGAACCCAGTGCCAATGGGACATTTTCAAGGCTCATTCAAGCATCAGTTGTGAAAGAACCGGGACTAATGGAACACAGGAGAACATTGTTTCCCAATGGGATCTCATGGAACCAAGTGTCCACTGTTTCATGGTGCAGCCTTATAGAGTGGTGGAGGCCACTGTGTTACAATGAAATATCCTGAAAGCAAGGCTCCATTGTGACAAACCTGAGCTTTATGAAACCAAGGAAACCATTGTGATGCAATCGAATCTCAAAGAGCCAAAGGTCATTTGTGTACACATCAGGTTCTCAGAAAACCGAGGAGAACATTGTGACACAGTGGAATCTCATGGAACCAAGGCTTTATTTTGATAAAGTGGGGCCGAATAGGAGACAGGTACCACTGGGACATTGCCAGCTCTTTTGGAATCCAGTGTCCATTGAGACACAGGGCAGGTCATAGAAACATAGGGAGCGTTGTGATGCAATGGAACCAAGAGTTAATTCTGATAGAGAGGGGCCGCATGGAACACAAGGGCCAGAGAAGTATTGCCAGGTTACTAGAAACAAGACATCATTTTGGCAGACCAAGGCCTCATGGGTTCTAGGAGAGCTCTGTGTCACAATGGAATCTCATGGAAACAACAGTCAATTGTAACAGGGCAGGGCCTCATGAGACACAGGTGCCACTGGAACATTGCCAGCTCTTGTGGAATCCAATGTCCATTGTGACACAGCACAGCCTCATGGAAACATGGGGACCATTGTGTTGCAATGGAATCTCATGGAAACAAGTTTCAATTGTGAAAACAGCATGGCCTCTTAGAACCCAGATGCAAGTGGGACCATGCCATGGTCCGTGGAAGCAAGGGGCCGTTGTGACACAGTGGGGCCTCTTAGAACCGAGCAGATTGTGGGGAAATGGATTCTCACAGAGCAGGGCCCCATTGTGACAAAGTGCAGCATCACAATGATCTCCTGCCTTCCATAAGTCCCCGCTGTGTTTACTATTAACATTTGGTTCCCCAAGATTCCATGGTGTCACTGTGCTCTCCTGTGATTCACAAGGCTGTGCTGTGTCACAATGGACACTTGCTTCCTCCAAGGCTGGACATGTCCCAGTGGCACCAGGTTTCCATCAGGCAGCGCTTTGTCACAATGAGGCCTTGGTTCCATGAGAATCCATTGTGTCACAATGTTCTCCTTAGTTTTATGAGAGCCTGATGTGTTGACAATTGACCATTGGTTGCTTAAGATTCCATTGCAACACAGTGCAAAGGAACTCATGGAACCAAGTGCCCACAGTTTTACAGCGGGGCCTCATGGAATCCAAGAGAGGATTGTGATACAAGGGTATCTCATAGAACCAAGGTTCAGTTGTGATAAACCTGGGCCTGATGGAACCAAGGAGACCACTGTGATTGTGACAAAGCGTGGCCTGATGGAAACCCGGTGCCACTGGGACATGCCCAGCCTTGGAGGAAGCATTGTGACACAGCACAGCCTCATGAATCACAGAAGAGAAAAGTGATACTATGGAATTTTAGGGAACCATGTTTCAATCGTAAACACATTGGGGACTCATGGAATCCACAACAGCACTGAGACAAAATAGAATCTCATGGAGCCAAGTCCTAATTGCTACAAACAGGTGCCTCATGGAACCCAGGAGACCATTGTGGAATCACATGGAATCAAATGTCCAGTTTCACGCTGCAGCCTCAAAAGAGCGTTGAAGACTGATGTGGAACAATTGAAAATTGTTCCCAGCTTGGTGGCACAGCCCCTGTGCAGGCCCAGCCCAGGACAGGAGCATTGCGGGAGGGAACAGCCCCTGTGCCGTGGTGCCACAGCAGCCCTGGGGCTCTGTGCCCCATGGCCTCCCTGCTGGGCAGCCTCTGCCAGCTCCTGCACAGCCCATGGCACCTGTGGGCCTGCACTGACAGCCCTGCCCTGGGCTCTGCCGGGCTCTGGGCCAGCAGAGAGGCCGGGCAGGGCTGGCCATGGCCGGGAACAGGCCCTGAGCCCCGCAGGAGGATGGAGCTGGGCCACAGCCAAACTCAGCCCAGGGCAAACCTGGGCTGAGCAGCCAGGGCTGGCAAAGCCTGGGGACAGAGGCTGTCAGTGACAAATGTGCTGGGCCCCCTCCCTGCTCTGTTCATGCCACCAAGGGCACAGAGCAGCCTCCTCTCTCGCCCACTTGCCTGTTTCCAATGCCTTCCACAGGCACTGGCCCTGCCCCACAAGGCCTGGGCTGAGTCCTGCCCCTGCACGCTCAGCCAGGCTGAGATGGACACTGCTGGTTTCTCTGGCAGGCTCTCTCAGGCCAGCCCAGCTCCCTGCAAGCTGTGCCAGCTGCCCTGAGCTCTGTGCAGCACCAAGGGCCTCTCCCCAGCACAGCCCAGCCGGCTCTGGCCCCACAGCTCTGCTCAGGCCAGGGGCTCTGGGCAGTGGCCCCACGGCCTCAGCCCCTGGCAAGGGCACAGCAGCAGCTGCAGCTCAGACAGGACTCAGCCCCAGCCATGGGCAAGGTGCTGGGCCAAGGCAAAAGGAGGCTCCTGTGTGCTCTGCTCCCCTCTCCCTGAGCTCCTGAGAGCTCTGCAGCCCCTGCTGCCATCCCATCTGCCCAGGCCAGCACAACAGCCCCGGCCCTGGGGCCCTGCAGAGCTGCTCCTGCTCCAGGCCCAGGGCCCATCCCAGAGCTGGGGCAGCCACAAAGCTGTGCCCATTTCTGTTCATTCCTGCTCTGATCAGGATAGATCCTCAGCCACTTGGAGGTTGATTATGAAGTTTTCTACTCCAGAGGCCTTTTTTTTGAGCTTTTCAGTTGAGAAATTCAGTGACAAAGGTTCATAAATATTTTTTTCAAAACACTCAAACAAGAAAAGCCCTTGGGAATGATTTAAATTTCCAATTGTTTTGTGGTTAATTAGAAAGATTTCGAAAGTGTATTCAGAGTGAGAATACTATAGTGAAAACAGCACAGAGAGAAATTATTTTTTTTTTTGTTTTGTTTGTTTCTAGATTGATACCAGTATGATCCAATTCATAATGATGCCCAACACCTTGTAATACAGTCTGAATAAATATGAAAATCATGACACATCAAGGCTGAAAATCAATAACACTTTGTTGTCACCTCCTCCCCAGCAATTCCCTCATCCAACCCCTGGGACTCCAATGGATCAGGAATGGTTTGGCCAGCAGGACCAGGGCAGTGATTTTTCTCCTGTGCTCAGCACTGGTTGGGCAGAACCTCAAGTGCTGTGTCCAGTTCTGGGCCCCCAACTTAGGCAGGATATGGAGGGGCTGGAGCATGTCCAGAGAAGGGCAACAAAGCTGGTGAGGGGTGTGGAACACAAGTGCTGTGAGGAGTGGTTGAGGGAGTTTGGGATGTTTATCCTGGAAAAGAGGAGGCTCAGAGGAGATCTCATCACTCTCTACAACTCCCTGACAGGAGGGTGCAGCCAGGTGGGGGTCAGGCTCCTTTCCCAGGGAATGGTGACAGGACAAGAGGACACAGCCTTAACCTGCACCAGGGGGTGTTTTGGCTGGATATTAGGAAATATTCTTCACAAAAAAGGGTGATTTTGCATTGGACTGAGCTGCCCAGGGAGGTGGCTGAGTCACCATCCCTGGAAATGTTTCAGGAAAGACTGGATGTGGCACTGAGTGCCATGGTCTGGGTGACAAGGTGATGTTGGGTCACAAGTTGGACTTGATGCTCTCAAGGGTCTTTTCCAGCATGGATGATTCTGTGATGATTGTGACACTGCAGGACCCTGGGGGAGCAAGGGGCCATTGTGACACTGCAGGGCCTCGTGGAACTGAGAGGACCAGAGTGACACTGTGTACGACATGGCACCACAGAGCCAAGGGGCCACTGTGACACTGTGGGGCTACATGGTAGCAAGGAGTCCATGGTGACACTCTGGGTCCTCCCGGAGCCACAGAGGCCACTGTGAAACTGCAAGACCTTGTGGAACCAAGGGGCCTTTGTGCCACTCTGGAATCAAGGAGAGCCTTGTGAGAGCCTGGTGCCCAATGGAATTAAGGGGCCATTGTTCCACTGCAAGGATTCTTGGAACTAAGGGAACAATTGTGACACTGTGGTGCCCCATGGAACCAAGGGCCCTTCGTGACACTGCAGGATCTTGTGTAACCAGGGCTCCACTGTGACACTGCAGCACCAAGGAATTCATGGTGGCACTCGGAGGCCTCATGGAACCAAGAGGACACTGTGACCCTGCAGGGCCTTGGGGAACATGGAGAGCATTGTGACAGAGCAGGACCCCGTGTAATGATGGGACCATTGTGACATGGCAGGCTCCCATGGAACCATGGGGCCAGTGTTGTTCCTCAGGGACTCATGGAATGAAGGAAACATATTTGAAACCATGGTGTTCCTTGGGACCAAGAGGCCATTGTGACACTGTGGAACCAAGGAGAGCATTGCTGCATAGCAAGACCTCATGGAACCAAGGATCCACTGTGACACTGCAGAGCCTTGAGGGACCAAGGTGCCTTTGTGACACTGCAAGGCCGAAGGATCCAAGGGACTTTGTGACACCAAGGGGTCCCATGGAACAAAAGGGACACTGTGACACTGGGAGGCCTCATGGAATCGTGGAGACCATTGTGACACTCTAGGACCTCATGGAACTGTGGTGACACCAAGTTGGCTGGGAGTGTGGATCTGCTGGAAGTTAGGAGGACTCTGCAGACGGATTTGGACAGGCAGGATCCAGGGCCCAAATCCAACAAGGTGAGGTTCAACAAGACCAAGCGCCAGGTTCTGCATTTCGGCCCCAACAACCCCTGCAGTGCTCCAGACTGAGGACAGAGTGGCTGGACAGTGGCCAAGCAGAAAGGGACGTGAGGGCACTGATGGACAGCAGGCTGGAGTGAGCCAGCAGTGTGCTCAGGTGGCCAAGAAGGCCAATGGCTCCTGGCCAGGGTGAGCAATTCTGTGGCCAGGAGGAGCAGGGCAGTGATTCTTCCCCTTTTCTCAGAACTGGTTGGGCAGCACCTCAAATACTGTGTCCAGTTCTGGGCCTCCCAAATTAAGAAGGACATGGAAGGGCTGGAGTGTGTCCAGAGAAGGGCAACAAGGCTGGTGAGGGGTTTGGAACACAAGTCCTGTGAAGAGTGGCTGAGGGAGCTGGGATTGTTTATTCTGGAGAAGAGGAGGCTCGGGGAGTCAAGGTGGTGTCAGGGCACAGATTTGACTTGATCATCTCCAAGGTCTTTTCCAACCTTGATGATTCTGTGATTCTCTGAAACAATCCCTGGAGCAGTTGCAGGATGAGCCCTGGGCCTACTCTTCACAAGGTTCAGGAGCCCAAGTCCCTCAGCTTCTTTACACAGGTCCCAAAGCCCATCCTGTCAGTCCTGCAGAGCCTCTCCAGCCTCTCCTCATTGCCCAGAACAGGGAGCCCCACACCCAGACACAGCAGCCCAGATGTGCCCCCCTGGCCTGTGGTGCCTCTGGCAAGGGAGCAGCACGAAGCACTGCAGGACCCTGCATACAATTCCTGAAACACTTTTAGGATGATCCTGCTCCCCAGGGGACATTCCCATTGTGTCAGCCCAGGAACTGAAATGGGGAGAGGGGCCAGAGAGGAAAGGGCAAACGGAGGTGGGCTTTTTGCAGGGGAGAAAACAGGGCTGGGCAAGAAGAAGAAATTTTTACGAGGAAGAGTAAAGAAATCAAAGAGGAAGCAAATGAAATGCTCAGGGCTGTTTGGGGGTGGCTGCCAGACAACCCTGCCTCTGAGCAACAATATCTGTAGTGGGACAGGAAACTCACAACTCATGGTAAAAACATTTCGAGGCCTCAACAAAAAACCTGAGTGGTTTCCCACCTGTCCCCCAATCTTTGCTGGCCCCAGGTGTGATGGCATTTTTGCTCACTCAGCTCCATCCCCCCACAGCAGCACCATGCTGTGCCAGCCCTGATCTGCCTTGAAGTCTGCACACAGACATTGCTGCTGCAGCTCCAGAAAAGGGAACAAAACGGAGATGTCTGGAGAAAACTTTGCTGGGAGATCCTTTATTTAATTTAAAGCCACTGAGAGTGCAGCTCCTCATTGACAGAGTTTATGGTCATAGGAAAGGTGGAGAAAAATGGGAAATGGCACAAAGAATGACAATTTTGTGGACAATATTTTAAAAAAAGTACATCAAAGAAAAAAAAGTTCCAAAACTAAACCAATAAGAATTATCAAAAATGGCTTTTATTGCAAGTGATTTACAGAAATTGGCCAGCACTTTAATGTTCCTGAAACCATCCAGTCATCATTGTCCACACTGCAACCTTGAGCTCCTGGTTCCTCAGGCTGTAGATGAGGGGATTCAGGGCTGGAGACACCACCGAGTACAGAACTGACAGAGCCAGATCCAGGGATGGGGAGGAGATAGAAGGGGGCTTCAGGTAGACAAATATGGCAGTAATGACAAAAAGGGATAGCACGGCCAGGTGAGGGAGGCAGGTGGAAAAGGCTTTGTGCCGTCCCTGCTCAGAGGGGATCCTCAGCACAGCCCTGAAGATCTGAACATAGGAGAAAACAATGAACACAAAACAGCCAAATACCAAACAGGCACTAACAGCAATGAGCCCAAGTTCCCTGAGATTTGAGTGTGAGCAGGAGAGCTTGAGGATGTGTGGCACTTCACAGAAGAACTGACCCAGAGCATTGCCATGGCACAGGGGCAAGGAAAATGTATTGGTCGTGTGCAGCAGAGCAGTGAGAAAGCCACTGGCCCAGGCAGCTGCTGCCATGTGGGCACAAGCTCTGCTGCTCAGGAGGGTCCCGTAGTGCAGGGGTTTGCAGATGGACACGTAGCGATCATAGCACATGATGGTCAGGAGGGAAAACTCTGCTGAGATGAAGAATAGAAAGAAAAAGAGCTGTGCAGCACATCCTGAGTAGGAGATGTTCCTGGTGTCCCAGAGGGAATTGTGCATGGCTTTGGGGACAGTGGTGCAGATGGAGCCCAGGTCAGTGAGGGCCAGGTTGAGCAGGAAGAAGAACATGGGGGTGTGCAGGTGGTGGCCGCAGGCTACAGCACTGATGATGAGGCTGTTGGCCACGAGGGCAGCCAGGGAGATGCCCAAGAAGAGGCAGAAGTTCAGGAGCTGCAGCTGCCGCGTGTGTGCCAATGGCAGCAGGAAGAAGTGGCTGATGAAGCTGCTGTTGGACATTTGCTGTGTCTGTGCATGGGGATCTGTAAGAAAAGTAATCATGGAAGAGTTCAGTTTAGAAAGGATTTTAAATATCCCAGCCCAGCTTGGTGGCAATTTTTCCCCTCTGCCTGCCCAGGGCTCTGCTGCCTGGAGCTGTCCCTGCCAGCAACTGCTTCCCTGTGCCCAGTGCTGCCAGAGCCCAGCCCAGCCTTGGGGGCTCAGCTCTGCCCTGCAGACCCCTCCTAGAACAGGGCACTGCCCTGGGCCAGCTCTGCCTCCTCAGGCTCTGAAGGCAACATGACAGCAACCCTGAGGAGGCTGGAAAACTGACACTGATGCTGCCTGTAAGGGGCCCTGTGCTGATTTCTGGTAATGCCTAGTTTATTAAGATCTGAGAGAAAAATTTTTTAAACTTTTTTCAACCTGAGCTAAAATGAACATGTTTGTGCAATTTCCCATCCAGGCAACCCAGAGCAGTAGATTAAAAAAGAAGGGTTTTCCCTTTTATGCAGTCCCTGGCTTGCTGTGTTGCCTGTATAATCTACTTGAAAATGTTGTGGAGTTAAATGTCGTCCTGGGAGCAGCCCTGATCAATGCAGCATCCTTGCCAGACAAGGACAACACTTCCAAGCCTTATCAGGTGTCTCCTTCCACCCACACCTTGTCCCCCACCACTGTCAGCAGCTCCCAGGGCTGGCTGAGAGCTGTCCCTGGCAGACAGCACAGTCCCTGCCCCAGCACAGCACTCTGGGCTGCAGGACCCTGCTCTGCAGGACAGCCCTGGGCACCCCTGGCTGCTCTACACAAAAGATAATTAGAAAATGTACTCACAGAGTCTGTAGGCATTGGGATGCTCCAGCTCTCGGAGATCACTCCAGGAGCTGCAGCTGCATTGTCCTGCAGCCAGAGGCTTCCTGTGTCAAGGGCTAGGAGTGATTCTGCCCCAGCCACTTCTGAGCATCTTCCCAGCCCTGACTGATTGAAGCTCTCTGTGCCTCTGTGCTGTGCCCAGGGAGGCTGCAGGCAGTGCCTCAGTCCTGCTGGGCTGGAAGAAGAGCTGCTCATCCGGAGAAATGTGTTTTTTAAGCTCTTTTTGGTTGCCAGATTCTCTCTCTGTGCCAGGAGGCCTCCCCAGCTCAGCAGCAGAGACAGAGCACAAGGACTTTAATGAGCCTCTCAGGGCTTTGGTGCTGTTTACATCAGACTCAGTCCCTGAGAGTGTGTTCAAAATAATCTTAAAAACTCAAAGTGAAATTTAAATTTCAAAGTTTCTTTAACTTTTAATGGGTCCCACTGAGGGACACGACTCAGAAAGTGTCCTCAGGTTCCAGTTAGAGCAGAACAATGGAGGCACTGATGACAAGTGGGGACAAACACGGGAAAGGTGTCTCTGATGCTAAGCAAACCTGGATGTATTTCAGGAATGCAAAGGGCCAAGGCCTGAGCCCCAGCCCCTGGCAAGGCACATCCTGTCCCTCCCTCATTGCTCAGGGCTCTTCCTGGGCCACTGGGCTCTGGGGATGTGCAATGCCAAGGGCAGGACCATGGGGCGGCCCCTGCCAGGCTGCTGAGCAGGGACAAGGAGGCAATGAGGCCCCAGCACAGCAAGGCTCACTTGTCCCCTGCTGGCCAAGGGCCCAGGGCCAGCAGCCATGGCCCAAGTGCTGCAGGAGTTGGCTCTGGCAGGGCCTTTCAGCTGCTGCCCATCCCTGTGCCCTCTGCAGCCCAGGCTGTCCTACGGTGTCCATGCCCTGTGCCTCTGTCCCTGCAGGCTGTCGGCATCCCCCGGCTGCCCCACCTGGCTGGCCCCTTCCTTTGCTGACAGCTCTGTGTCCTGCCTGCCTCTGCCTGGCCACACAAAGCCTTGGCCTTGATACCAAAAGGGCTGATTCATGTTTTACTGTGCCTGTGAACTTTCAGCAGAGAAACAGGCATTGAGGGGCTGCTTTCCCAGCAGGGGTGGTTAGAAGACAAGAAGAAGACATCTGGCTCAAGGGTGCAGTGATTGAAAGAGCAAGGACTGAAACTGTGAACTTGTGGTGGGTTTTATGGAAATAGGTAAATTGTAATACACATGTAGCCACTCTATATAAGCAACACACTTACAGAATCACGTGTTCATGTAAGCTTAAGAGTTATCCCATGTTGGACCTCAGGCCTCAATTAATGATGTCCTCTCTAACACCAAATTAGTGTTTAGGAGTCCTATTCTGATATTTCTGAGATTTAGTGATTGAGGATCTCACAGAACCATGGACTCTACCATGACACTGTGTAAACTTAGTGTAAACTAAAGGCTCCATTGCGGCACAGTGGAACTCAATGGAACCCAAACCCATTTTGGCATTTTGGGGCTAAATGGAACCGATTGTGACATTGTGACAGTGCAGATCCAAGGAGAACATTGTGAAACTGAGAAATCTCTTGGAACCAAGGAGCCATTCTGACACAGCAAGGCCTCATGGAACCACGGGCCCATTGTGACACTGTGGAACCTCATGGAACCAAGGTGACAATGTTGTACTGCGGAACCTCATAGAACAAAGGGTCCATGGTGGCACTGCAGAACCAGGGAGACAGTTGTTGACACTATGGAAACTCATGGAACCAGAAGTTCATTGTGACACAGCAAGGCCTTGTGGAACCAAGGGTCCACTTTGTGGCCTTATGGAGCCATGAGCAATTGTGACACAGCGTGGCCACATGGAGCCAAGGGCCATTGTGACACTGTGGATACAAGGAGATGGTTGTGACTGAGAAAACTCATGGAACCATAAGTTAACTCTTACTTTGTGGGGCTCTGTGGAACCAAGGGGACCACAGTGACATTGTAGGGCCTCTGATGGAACAATAGAGACTATTCTGACACTTAGGGACCCACTGGAACAAATGGGCCATTAAAGCTGGCAGGGCCTCAAGGAATCAAGGGCACTACAGTGACAGTGTGGGTCTGTGTGGTACGAAGGGTCCATTCTGACACTATGGAACAAAGGATGCCATTGTGACACTCTGGAGCATCATAGAATCAAAGGTGCATTGTGACACAGCAGGACCTAATGAAACCATGGGCCACTGTGGCATTTCAGAGCCTTGTGGAATCAAGGGGAGCACAGTGACACTGTAGGGCTCAGTGAAACCAACGATCTGTTGAGACACTGTGGGGCCTTATGGACTCATGGAGACTATTGTGACACCACACTGTGGCTACCTAGGGCAGAGGCTAGACAAGGTTAAAGGAATAAAATGAGTATTTATTGAAGGCATTCAATATATATGCCTTGGGCAGTCAAAAGTCTCCCAGAGGCTCCACCTAAAGTGGACGATGGTCATTAAATTTTCGGGCAGATATAAGTTTAGTCCATTTGCATATCAGGGGTTAATGCTCCAATTACAGCTTTGGGTAATGAAGCCATATTCCACCAGTTTACTCCCCCAGCAATTCACTATTGTATATACTTTTCCGAGCCTGAGGCTTTAGGGTGTCCTCAGGCCTAGAGGAATTGTTTTGTGTGACCAAAATCTGAAGACAGTTAACTAACACTTTATATGGAGTTTAGAGTTATGCACTAATGCAGTACAGGATTTGAAAAATATAAAGGCTAAAATCTTAAGGCATCACAGTCCTCACTGAACCAAGGGGCCACTGTGGCACTTTGTAGCCCCATGGAACCAAGGAGTCTATTGTGACACTGCAAGGCCTCACAGAAGCAAGGAACCATTGTGGCACTGTGGGGTCTTGTCATGGAATCCTGGAGACCATGATGACACTTTGAGACCTCCTAGAATCAAGGGGCTCTGCAGGGCCTCATGGAACCAAGGAGACCCTTCTGCCATTGTGAGTCCACATGGAACCAAGGGTCCATTGTGATACTGAGGTGTGGGAAATGAAGGCACAGAGAGCTCTCAGGGCCTTGTGCATACAGGCTCAGAGACAGAGATAGATACTATGCTTGACCTAAGACCTTGGAGAAAGCTTGGAGAATTAGAGCATTAGAAGTAAAATAGACATAAAACAAGAACATAAGTTTGTAATTTAAATAAAAATATGTTTTAAGCAAACAGGAGCATGTATTAGATAAGAAAAGAAGTATGTTAAGTAAGATAATAAAGGATTTTAAAGTTTAGCAATAGAACCTGTTACAAAGTTAGTTAGAAGTTAAGGATGTATCAATGTAAGTTTTTGAAGCATTATATGATTTCTGACAAATGAGGCATGGCAGCAAAGCCCTGAAAAGCAAAGTAAGTAATGATTGGTGTGAAAAGAGACTAACAAGCTTTGTAAAAGTAATTGATTGGCCAAAAAACAAACAAAAGGCATTGCAACCATGAATTAAGTGGCTTCTGATATTGTGGCATTGGAGGTAACACCTTTAATGTCTCACCCTTCTATGAGACTGATGCCATAAGACAATAAACCACCTTCTACAAAGCCTCTCATTTGCTCCATCTCTTGTAACATTTATATGCCGATACTGTGGTACCAAGGACAGCCCTGTGACTCTGCAAGGCCTCATGGAAGAAAGGACTCATGCATCCAAGGGGCCACTGGGACACTGCAGGACCTTATGGAATAATGGAGACCATTGTGACACTCTGTAGACTCATGGAACCATGGGGCCATTGTGTCATTGTGCAGTCCCATGCAACCAAGGAAAGCATTCTGACACTGCAAGGCATTGTGGGAGCAAGGGACCATTGTGACACTGTGGAGCCCCATGAAAACAAGAGGCCAGTGTGACACAGCTGGGCCTCATGGAACCAAGGATCCAATATGACACAACCATTGTGACACTGCAGGGCCCTGTGGATCCAAAGGAACAGGTAACAGGTCTGGTTGGCTTGGCCTGACTGGTCCAACTTCCTTTGGCATTTCAAGGGTCTCTTCTCATGTGCCCCTAAAACACTGGGGCTCTGGGCTTTCCTTCAAATGGAAAAGAACTGTCCTCATCCAGGCATGCCGCGGGACCCCCTGCGGGGGGTTCCAGAGAGACCTTGGACCCTTGTGGAGGGGAACACGGAGCCACTTTTCAGAGTAACAGCAAGGGGAAAATGCAAGCCAATCAATGTGATTGATAACGCATAATCCAACTTTACTGAGAGCATCAGTCAGTTTTATAGCCCAGAATAGCATAAATCAGCATTATTCATATTAGTACAATCTTATTGGTTTTTGCTACGTACGCCTTCTCTTATTATTGGTTATTGCAAGTGTGAGATAACCACACCTACTAAATTTCTAGCCAAAATGTATATGTGTTAGGTGACAGTAACTCTTGGCTGCTACTTCCCTTTTTCTTATACTTATTTGCTATATAGTATCCATCCCAGGGTTATACTTCACTTGCTACGTGCCCCTGGAAGTATTAAGGCCTTGATTAAACAATAGTCATATGTATTACTTATCAACTAACTCTGCAAAATTATGCTAGCTGTATTGCTTCTGCAAAATCAAGAGCTGCTCTCAGCAAAAACTGTTTGCCTGCGACAAGGCTTTTATTGTCTGCTTAAGCGCAAGGCCTAGCTTTTCTACTTAGCAGGAGCTATACCTGCTTCCATAGATGTATATCCATAGCTATGTCCATGGCTTTCTAACCAATCCTCAACACAGGCACCCATAGCTGAAAGAGGATTCCCACTCCAAAATTCCCAATATCCAGGGGTTGCTCCCAGACAAAAGCTGACATTTCCAATAAGCCTGGCTGCCCATGGCTTCTTGAAGGCTGGCCCTCACATGCCTTCCAAACAATGGGGCTGTATGTGTTCCTTCCTGTGGAAAAGAACTGGCCTTCTCCTCTGGACATAAAGGGCTGAAACTGGGATTCCACATTAAAAATATCCAAGGGTTATTCCCAGACAAACCTGCCAGGACAGACAGGTCTGTCTGTCATTGGCCACTTCTAGCTGTGATTCATCAGTCCCTGAAACACTGGGGCTCCATGGTTTCCTTTCTGTGGAGACTGTGGTGACACTGTGAGGTCCTCTGAAATGAAGGGGCCATTGTGACACTATGGGACCCCGTGGAAGCAAGGACATCACTGTGGCACTGCTGGGTCGCAGGGTCCCAAGAGGCTGGTGTGAAGCACAGGGCCTTGTGGAACCAAGAGGCCATTGCTGCATTACAGGGCCTCGTGCAGCCAAAGGCCTGTTGTGATCCTGCAGGGCACTATGGATCCATGGAGACCATTGTGGCATTGCCAGGTCCCATGGAATCATGGAAACCATTGTGACACTGTGGGACCCATGGAACCAAAGGGCCATTGTGACCCTGCAGGGCCTCATGGAAGCAAGGGATCATTGCGGCACTGCAGAAGCAAGGAGAACATTGTGACACAGTGGAGCCTCATGGAACCCAGAGAATATGGAACAGGTCTGGCTGGCTGGGCCTCATGGGGGCTGCCTGAAAGGTCTGGCTGATCCTGGTGTGTTGAGGGATGTCTCTCATCAGCTCAAGGAGCACTGAGACTCTGTGCTTTCTTTCCTGTGGAAAAACCCATCCCTTTTTCCATGTCCCCAAGGCTGAAATTGTTACGTCCCCTAAAAAAAAAAAAAGTTCCCCATATACAAGGGTTTCTCCCAGACAAAATCTGCCAGAGCAGACAGCTCTGGCTGGCCTTGCCCTCCTGTGGCCTGTCTCTCATATACCACCAAACACTGGGGCTCAGTGCTTTCCATCCAGTTGAAAAGAACTGCCCTTCTCAATTAGATGTCAATGGCCAAAACTGGGATTCTACGTCCAAAATTGCATCTATCCAAGAATTGGGCCCAGACAAAAGTAGCCAGGACAGACAGGTCTGGCTGCCCTGTTCTCCAGTGATTTTCTTAGATTATGAGCAGAATGTTTTAATTTGCCAACACATAGGAGAGGGCCCAGAGATCACCAAAAGTTGGGTTTGAAGGCTGCAAGAACATGACTCATGTATAGGGACAAAGGGGTTCTGTGCTTGTTGCTGTAAAAGGGTTACGGAGCAGCAAGAGGACATAGCAACAAGGCACTCTCTTACTTGGTGCAAGAAAGAGCAGTTTATTGAAGGAAGCCATGGCTTTAAATAAGATAGTTCGTGAAAAACACAATACAGACAGTTCATTGGTCAGTGAAAGAGACACCTCTTGTCTAGGCTTCCCCACGGATCCAGCAGGTGTTTATCTTTTGTTATAATTCTTTCTCTTGTGCTTACAGAAGAGAAAAGCCTCTAGCCTATGAAAAATCCTGGCTGGAGCTGAGAAAGTTTCACGGCTTGAGAAAAACACTCAGAACCTGAGAAAAAGCCTGGCTGAAATGTGCCTAGGCCTTCAGCAGTGTCCACAAGTCCCCCTTTTAGTTTAAAAAAGAAAAGAAAGAGAAATGTTTGTAATCCCCTACAGGGCCCGTGCAAAGGAGAACAAGTACTACTTAGGAGATCTGGGGCCACCTGAAGTGCCCAGGGAAATCTTCACACCTGGTGCTTTTTTCTTACAAACCTAATTCTAATACAATAACAACAACCCTGCTTTTCCAAAGGTGCGGCCACTTTTTCAACAAATTCTAAGAATGGCTCTTTAGGGCCATATAACACCATGATTGTGCCTTTTGCAGCTGCCCACGCGGGGCAACCCCCATAAGTGGCGCCCATGCCAGGGCAGCTGCTGGTCGTGGGTGACCCAGCCATGGGGATGGGTCCCTCACCACCTGCAGGTCCGCCCACAGGGTCACAACAACAGGCACCGCCAGCTGCAGGGGTGGGACAACAGGCACAGCCGGCTGCAGGGGTGGTGACGGTGCCGCCTTCTGTGCAGCCCTCGGTGTCAGGCCCCACCCAGCCAAGAACGCTGGCATCGCCCTCTGGTTCTCCAGGGACACTGCCACATCCCTCACTGTCTCCAGGGCCTTTTGCTTCGAAAAGCAGGAGCTGTAGTGACTCCATGACAGCGAGACTCAAGAATCGCTGCAGTCTTTGGGAGACAGTTAAAATGGGGGCATTGCAGCAGGGCCATTGGGATTTGCTAGAATGGATGGGGATGCCAAAGAGGGGTGTCCTTTGGGTGAAGGGGGTGGATGAGAGTGTCCAGGTGGATGCTGCTCTGCTTGGCCTGGTCCCTGAGGACAACCTGCCACAGGACTGTGATGAGGATGGCCAGGGCACCAGGAGAGCTCGAAGCTTTTCCTGTCTTAAAGGCTATTCCCAATACAGGACAGCTGGACAGGCATGATCCTATTGCTTGGCATGTTGTTCAGGATTTGCATGACAGGGTCACACAGTTTGGGCTTGGCTCTACACAAGTTTTGCAAATTATTAGAGTACTGAATGCAAACTTGCTGACCCCTTACGATGTCAGACATATAGCCCAAGTGCTGTTTCAGCCTGCTGGGGTAATGGGAATAATGAAATACTATGAGAGATTATAAAAGTGGCTTTTGCTAGGCCCAGGGCAGGCCCAGGGCTATTATAATAGTGATGCTTACTAGGCCCAAGGACAGAATGTCCTTGTAGACGATGGAATGAGGGGATTTCCAGAAACTAGATAAAAGGCAGGAAATAGAAATTAATTTTAGACATATACTGTTATATTTAGTAAGAAAAGCAACCAATTATAATTTAGAATAGGCCTCGTGCACGGCGCGTGTAAGGTGTATCTAACCAATTAAGACAAAGACAAGATGCTGCTTGTCGCGTGTACGGAACTAAAAGGACTATATAAATCACTGTAACAAAGCAATAAATCGGAGTGTTATCCCCACATCGCATCGGTGTATTTACTCCCCAAGCTTCGGGCCGCGGCAGTCCTGAAGTGTCACAATGGTCCCTTGGCTGCAGGAGTCCTTGGTGCATCACAGTGGGCCCGTCTTTCTTACATGAGACCTTGCAGTGTCACAGGGATATCCTTGCTCCCACAGTATCAGCATATAAATATTACGAGAGATGGGGCAACTGGGAGACGTTGTAAAAGATGGTTTATTGTCTTATGCCATCAGTCTCATAGAAGGGTGAGACATTAAAGGTGTTAGATACAACAGCATAATATTCGAAGCTAATTCTTAGCTACAATGCCTTATGTTACTTTTTTAGTCAATCAAATATTTCTACAAAGTTTGCTGGCATCTTTTTACACCAATCATTAATTGCTTTCTTCCCATGGCTTTGCAGAAATGAGTCAATTTTCAACCAATCGTATAACACTTCACAAACTTACATTGATACATCATAAACTTTTAACTAACTTCATAACAGGTTCCACTGCTAAACTTGAAATTATCTTACTATCTTACTTAGCATATTGCTTTGCTTACATAATACACATTTCTGTTGGCTTAAAAACATATTTTTACTTAAACTGCAAACTTATATTGTAGTTTATTGCCTGTTTTACTTTCAATGCTCTAAATTCTCCAAGCCTTCGCCAAGGTCTTAGGTCAAATCTTGTATCCATCTCTATCTCTGAGCCTGAATGCACAAGGTCCTGAGAGCTCGCCGTTACTGTGGTATTTCCCACACCAAAGTATCACAATGGAACCTTGGTTTCATGGAGACTCACAGTGGCAGACGGGTCTCCTTGGTTCCATGAGGTCCTGCAGAGCGCCTTGATTCAACGAGGCCTCAGTGTCATCATGGCCTCCAGGATTTCATGAGGTCCCAAAATATCACAATGGACTTTTGGTTCCATGGGGTCCCGCCTTGTTACATGAATCCTTAGTTCCATGGGGCCCTGTAGCATCTCCATGGACTCCTTGGTTCAAAGGTGCCCCACAGAGACACAATCACCCCTTGGCCCGACAAGACCCCACAGTGTCACAAGACCCCACAGTGTCACAATGGTCCCTTGTTTCCATGAGGCCGTGTAGTATCACAATGGACTCCTTGGTTCCATGGAGCCCCAAACTGTCACTGTGGTCCTCTTGATTCCATGAGGCCCTGCTGTGCTACAGTGGCCCCAGTGGCTACCATTGTCTCTAGTGAGACTATGTAAAACCACCTGAACAGAGGTTGTAGTCAGGTGGGAGTCAGTCTCTTCTCCCAGGCAACCAATGACAGAACGAGAGGACACAGTCTTAAGATGAGCCAGGGGTAGTATAAATTTGACACCAGGAAAAAATTCTTCACTGAAAGAGTGATTGGGCACTGGAATCTTCCGCCCAGAGAGGTAGTGGGGTCATCACCTATGATGGCATTCAAAAAAAGCCTAGACATGACACTCAGAGCCATGGTTAAGTTGATGAGGTGATGTTAGGTCATAGGTTGGACTTGATAATCTCAAAGGTCTTCTCTAACCTTGGTAATATGTGATTCTGTTTCATAATACTCTCCATTGTTCCATGAGACCATGCAAGGTCCCAATGGACCTTTGGTTTCATGAGGTCCCACAGTGTAACAATGGACCTTTTGTTCCATGAGGTTCCTGAGTGTCACAATGGTCTCCTTGGATCCACAGTGTCACAATGGCCGCTTGGTCACAATGGACTTCTGTTCCATGAGCTTTCCTACTCTCAGCAACAGTTCTGCAGTGTCACCATGGACCCTTTGTTCCACGAGGTTCTGTGGTATAACACGGTCACCTTGGTTCTGTGAGGTTCCGCAGTGTCACAATGGACTCTTTGGTTCTGTGAGGCCCTGCAGTGTCACAATGCACCCATGGTTGCAGGATGTTCCATAGTGCCACCATGGCCTCCTTGGATCTGCAGTACAACAATGGACCATTGGTTCCATGTGGCCCCACAGTGTCACAATGACCCCTTGGTTCCATGAGGCCTTTCTCTGTCACAATGGGCTTTTGGTTCAATTATGTTTCTCAGTGCCACAATGGTCTCCTTGGATCTGAAGTATCACAAGGGACCATAGGTTCGATGTAACCCCACTCTGTTGAAATGGATTTTGGTTCCATGAGTTCCCACAGTGTCAAAAGGCCTCTTGGTTCCTTGAGGTTCCATAGTGCAACAGTTGACTCCTTGGTTCTGTGAGGCTCTGCTGTAACCAAATCTCAGAAATATCAGAATAAGACCCTTTAAAACTAATTGGTTTTCACTATTTTTTTTCAGGCCTCAGGTCCAATGTGGGATAACTCCTAACCTTAAATGGACATGTGATTCTATATTGGTGTTGCTTATATTCAGTCACTACATGTCTATTACCATTTACCATTTCCATAAATCCCACACCAAGTTCCCAGGTTCAGTGGTTGTTTTTTCTATCACTGCATCCTTAAGCCAGATGTCTTCTTATTCTCTTCCAAACATCCTGGCTGAGAAAGCAGCCTATGCATGCATGGTTCCTGTGCTAAAATTTCATAGGCACACCAAAAAATTGAAATAAACCTCTTGGTACCAAGGCCAAGGCTTTGTGTGGCCAGGCAGAGGCAGGCAGGATGCAGAGCTGTCAGCAAAGGAAGGGGCCAGCCAGGTGGGGCAGCCAGGGGATGACGACAGCCTGCAGGGACAGAGGCGCAGGGCATGGACACCGTAGGACAGCCTGGGCTGCAGAGGGCACAGGGATGGGCAGCAGCTGAAAGGCCCTGCCAGAGCCAACTCCTGCAGCACTTGGGCCATGGCTGCTGGCCCTGGGCCCTTGGCCAGCAGGGGACAAGTGAGCCTTGCTGTGCTGGGGCCTCATTGCCTCCTTGTCCCTGCTCAGCAGCCTGGCAGGGGCCGCCCCATGGTCCTGCCCTTGGCATTGCACATCCCCAGAGCCCAGTGCCCTGGGAAGAGCCCTGAGCAATGAGGGAGGGACAGGATGTGCCTTGCCAGGGGCTGGGGCTCAGGCCTTGGCCCTTTGCATTCCTGAAACACATCCAGGTTTGCTCAGCATCACAGACACTTTTCCCTTGTTTGTCCCCATCTGTCATCACTGCCTCCAGTGTTCTGCTATTACTGGAACCTGAGTGTTGGAATTCAAAATTCAAGGAATTCTCAGAACATTGGGTCTGCAAGCCCGAACGTAGAATTAAACTCAGTTAAGTAGAGATAGCTTTTGCTTTAGAATTTAAGATACTGAAAAAATAAACAGTAGCAGATAGAAAGGTAACAAGAAGTTTTAGAGTGTAGCATTGTAAGTTTGTGTGTCATGATATAATTGGCTAACAAAGTTCACACTGTAGTATGAGTCAATAAGACAAAATACCTTAGTATTGAACTAGAAACAAAAATATCTCTGTTTACAGAATTTTATTTGTTAATTAATCCTTAAAAGACCTTGTAACTATAAGTCTTATGACTTCTAAGCCATGCTGTGACCATCTGTGAGACAAACTTACCCTTTCTGCCTGAATAGAAAATAAATAAACTACACTTTCTAAAGCCACTAAGAAATCCTTTCTCTCTGTTTCATTTAGAAAAATTAAGAATCCCCATAAAATAATGTACCATAAAAACAATAAGCTCAATCTTTAAAAATATATAATAAAAACAATAAACCCACACTTTAAAAACATAATGTATAAATAATAAACATGCACCTGGGGACACTTTTTCAGTCATGTCCCTCAGTGGGACCCATGAGAACTTCAGGAAACTTTGGACCTTGAATCTGACTTTGAATTCTTGAAAGGTTACTTTTCCCCCTTTACCTTATTTTTTCCGACCTGACATCATTGTAATCAATTTTCTGGTCTAATTCAACCCTTGGGAAACCTTCTCCTTCATATTTATCAGTGGGACTCACTAAAAGTAGGAGAAACTTTGGAGTTTGAATCTGACTTTGAATTCTTGAGAGGTTTCTTCAACTCCCTGTCAGAGACTGATGTTCAGGGACTCATCCCCAACTCCTGCGAGGGTCATTGAAGTCCTTGTGCTGTGCCTGTGCTGCTGAGCTGGGCCAGGCTCCTGGCAAAGGCAGCCCTGCAGAGAGAGAGCCAATATTTCCAAAATATTAGTTGGAGCTCCTTGGCAGCACCAAATGCACACTGGGGCTCATTGGGATCAAGTCCTAACAAACAATGGCTCTGCTTTGATTTCCCTTTGGTCCAGTGCAGTTTATTACCACAATTTTTAACTCCAGTTACGGAGAAATATTTGAAAGAGCTTCTTAGAAATATCCATTCCTATTTTAAAGGGTGTATTTTATTAGTGTTCTCATCAGAGCAGAGATGATTGCAGCATTCTGTGATTGATATTGATCCAGGGACTCTCCTCAGGAGGTTTGGCCTGCTCAGAGAAGCTCTGCCTTGAGGTCTGACCCAGTGTGGGCAGCCTTGCTCCACATTCCCCAACCCCATCCTGTCTGCCCTCACTCACTTGGGACCTGTTTTGCTTGGAGAACTACCTTTACTCAGGAAAAGAGGTGTTTCTCTTTTCTTTTGTTTGATTTTTTTTTTGTTGTTGTTTTTTTGTTTTGTTTTGTTTTTGTTTGCTTGTTTCCTTGTTTGTTTGTTTTGTTTTTTAATTTTTGAAGCAATGGAAAACTTGCAGTGCTCCCCACTGCAAACAGACACACTCCTCAGGTGTGTGCCAGCCCAAGGTGCCACCAAAGCCACTGCAGAGCTGCTCTGGGCCAGTTTTGAGGGTGGATCATCATCCCAACCTGCACTGGGCCACTGCCAGGGGCTGTGGCCATGGACACTGCACTGACCCCACTGCTGGGTTTGGGTGCCACGTGAGAAGTTCAAGTTTCTTTGGAAACACTGGGGAGGACTCGGAAACACTGGGAACACTGGAAACCCTGTGGGAGACACTGGGACATAGTGGGAGTGATACTGGAGTGGACTGGGACATACTGGGAACAGTGGGAACTCTATGGAAGACACTGGCATATACTGGGTATGATACTGGGGAGGACAGGGACAACCTGGAAACACGGGGAATGCTGGTGGGGGAATCTGGGTGGACTGGGATGGACTGTGGGGGCGCACAGAGACACATTGGGACATACTGGGACATACTGGGAGTGATACTGAACAATACTGGGGCAAACTGGGGATACTGTGAGTGAAACTGGGGGATACTGGGGCAAAGTGGGAACACTGTGGGGAAGATTGGGAGACATTGGGGTGTACTACAGATGATGCCGGAAGAAACTGGAAGGGAATAGGAATGAACTCAGGTTTATTGGGAGGGACTTGGGTGTACTCAGAGGGCATGTAGGGGTACTGGAATTGCGCTGGGCTGCATTGGGGATGAACTGGTCTTTACTGGGAGGGACTGGAGGGGCACTGGAAGTGGATTGGGCTGTACTGGGGAATAACTGAGATGGCCTGGGAGGGACTAGAGGGGTAAAATGGGCTGCTCCTGCCTCCGCCCATCACTGCCCACAGCCAATCAGCGCCAGGGATCAGGGATGCAGGGGTGGTGCCTGGGGTCGGTGCCATTTTTTCTTTTTGCCTACAACTCCCATCATGCCCCACAGCCCAATTTAGCCCCATTGGAGCTGGGACTACAACACCCGTCATGCCCCGTGCCCCACAGAACCCCTGGTATCCGCCTTCCACATGTTCCATAAGTGTCCCCCAGACCCTCCAGGATTCATAAGTGCCCCCTCAGCACCCATTTGGGACCACCTCAAAAGCGTCCACAAATCCTCTGAATACTCCAAAGCTCATGGATGCCCGTTACAGCCACTTCTGGGAATTCATCTCCTCTCATCCCCGGCAGCTTCAGAGTCCCTCATAACACATTCCTGCTCCTAAAACTCCTGCCATGCCCCGCGCCCTAAAGAGCCCAGTTAGAGCTCCCCAAGCTCCCCCAGATGCTCCCGAACCATATACGTTCCCCCCTGAGGACCTCTAGTCACAACTCTGATGCAAAAGAGCCCCCCATGTGCTTTCCCGGACCCCAAAACACCCGATTTGAGCCACTTCCGGGACTACAGCTCCCATCATGCTCCACTGTTCCTGTAGAGCGCCATTCCAGCCTTGACTTCATGTCCCGTCATGCACTGCGCCACACCGAGAGACATTGCAGCTGTGCCGAGAACTCCTGTGATGCTCTGTGGTTCCATTAAACCGTATTATTCCTGCACCTACAACTCCCATCATTTCCCGCGCCCCAGAGAGCCCCATCAGAGCCCCCAAGTGCCTGCCTGGACCCCAAACGGCTCCAGATTCCCCTTCCTGACCTCCAGGTGCCCCCCTGCAGTTCCAGCTGCCACTTCGATGCCCAGATTTTCTCTCAGGATCCCTGAGTATTATTCAGTACCGTCTCAATGCCCCTAAATGTCCTTCTGACCCTCAACTTCCTTCCAAATTCCATCCCCAGACCCAAAACTGCCCCAAATGTGCCCCAGAAATGTCTCCATGTACCCCAAAGTGGCTCTTTTTACCATGTGTGAGAAAATGATTAAAAAGAATACAAAAGGACTAATAAAACGACTAATTAGCATAAAGAGGAAGAAATCAATAGCAAATAGTGGTCACTTAATTAATTAAGGAATGACCAATAATTTTTTTTAGTGGCGAAAAATGTATGGAGTTTTAAAAATGAATATTAAAAAAAAAAGGTAATAAAAATAATAATATTATAAAAATAAAAAACACATATAAAACTTTTTTTTTTTTAATTGTATTTTAATTATGCAGAAAATCCAGTAATTTTCTTTAATGTTTTAGGATTTCACTCCCAAAAGGTGGGTGATGTCAGACATGGTGGGGCTGGGGGTCAGGAGCAGGTTGTCCAAATAGGGCCAGCCCTCAAGGGGCTCATTCTTCTCCGTGCCCAGACCTCTTAAGGAGACATCCAGTATCAACATCACCTGGGGAATGCTTCTGTCAGCTCTTCTCTTAACTTGAAATTTAAAAAATACCCCCTTGATAAAAGAAGAGAAGTCATGAGGTCAACTTTGAAATCTTGCTCCTTAAAAGAACTCCAAACTGACTCCAGTGAGGTGCACAAGCCCTGGAGGCTTGTAGACAATGGAAGGAAGACAAAGAGCTTCTGAAATCTTTCTGTACTTTAATGATCCCGAGGGTGGATTTGGCGTTGAGTCCAGGAGAAATGGCATCAACCTGCAAGCCCTGCCAGCCTGCTCAGGGAGGGCCGAGGCAGAAGCAAAGTGCAGCCCCTGCAAGGAAAGTTCCTTCTGTGGGGCCTGCAGAGGCCCTGCCCAGCCCAGGGCACAAAGGCCTGGGTGCCTCTGGCCCTGCCAGCCCTGCCCAGCCCTTGGCCATCTCTCCTGCAGGCTGTGCCCCTGTGTGTGCTGCTCCTCTGCCCTGGCTGGCTGCACACGCCCATCTCGCTGTCCCCCCAGCATTTCTCAGCCCAGCATTGCTGTGCCCTCCCTGGGCTCCCTGCACCCAGCGCTGCCGGCTCCTGGCACACAGAGCCATGGCATGGCCCAGCCTCACGCTGGGACACCTCGGCCATCAACATTCTGCCCTGGGAGGGACTTTTCTGTTTCCTCACCTCCAGGCTGAACCTTCCAGGCTGCACTTTGGGGAGGTTTCCTTCTCTTCCCACTCCCAAGGAAAGCTCTGTCTCCTGCTGTTCACAAACAGAGAAGGGCTGGTGGGAGTTGTGGTGGTCAGAGGCTGCCTGGGGTACAGTGACCATGAAATTATTGGGTTTTTAAATATTTTGTGAAAGAAGTAGGGGCTTTAACAAAACATCTACCCTGGACTTAGAGAGGGGAGATTTTGGCCTCTTTAGGATGCAGATTTGGAGAGTGCCTTTGGATATAGCTTTTAATAACAAGAGAGTTCAGGAAAGATGAAAACACGTCAAGAAAGAAATCTTGAAGGTGGACAAGCAGCCTATCCTGTGCATGGAAAGCTGAGCAAAGCTGAATGGCAAAAAGCTGGATGGGCTTGGATATTTTGTGGGAAATCAGGGGAAAAGTGAGGGTGCCTCACGTTTGGACAGAGGGGCAGGCAACTCAGGAAATGTTTAAGAATGTCTCTAAGTCATGCAGAAAGAAAATTAGAGAGGCAAAATCTCAATTAGGACCTGGCCACTTCCGTGAAGGATAATAAAAGTTATTTTCTCAATACATAAATGGCAAATGGAGGAATAAGGAAAACATCCTATCCTTATTGCAGGGGGTATGGTTACCAAAGATGAGGAAAAGCTGAGGTAGTTAACCCCTTCGTTGCCTCGGTTTTCATCAATAAGACAGGTTGTCCTCAGGACAAGTGTGCTCCTAAGCTGGTAAATGGGTACAGGGAGAAGAACAGACCCCCTGAAATCCAGGAGGAAGCAGCTGGGTACCTTCTGAGCCACTCAGATACTCACAGGTATCTCTGGGACCAGATGGGATCCATCCTAAGGGGATAAGGGAACTGCTGGATGAGCTCCCTAAGCTGCTCTCCATCATTTACCATCAGTCCTGGCTCACCAGGGAGGTCCCAGAGGACTGGAGGTGCCAATGTGAGCCCATCCCCAAGAAGGGCTGGAAGGAGGATCTGGGGAACTCCAGGCCAGTCAGCCTGACCTGGG